>CM032489.1:1005274-1041025 GCA_019059595.1 Marasmia exigua
TTAATGATGGATCAGATATGTCTAAGTGATATATGATGGAAATGAAAGAAAGTGGTTTACTGTATATTTGTAAACATGTTGTTAATTTATGCTAAGAAAGCTGTTTCGTTGTGATACCTAATTTCAATAGGCTGTGTATTATTTTTATTTTTATTGAATCAAAGGACCTCTCAAAGTAGGACACATCGATGTATGCTACATTGATTTTATTTTTCTTATTACCAGGCTCATCTGGGTTCTCGCTCGCTCCTGGATCGCTTTGAGCCTCTAATCGGACATTAGCGGCCACGTTCGGTTCCGTATGGTCATCACTGGCAACACACACGCATGAGACTTTGTCTGAGACCACTGCGTAGGCGGGCGAAAAGATCTGCGTAGGCTTCCCGAACGCGCTCAGCCGAGTGGATGTTAAAGTTAGGATTACAAGCGGGACTCTTTGTCCGAGGTAGATGTACTCGTCAACAACTTGCAGTGTAGAGCTTCCAACCTTTACAAGAGTGGGTACTGCACTTGAGGCATGCAATCATTTGGGCTATGTCTGTAACCTTAGTTCTCCTGCGGATCACATCATTTCTGATATGATCACGCAGGGAGGCTCCGAGCATAGCCCTCTCCCTTGCTCTCTGGGTGACTTTGAGCCTCCTTAATCGGCACATTGTAAGCCACGTTTCGGTTCCGTATGTCATCACTGGCAACACACACGCATTGAAGACTTTTGTCTTGAGACACTGCGGTAGATGGGCCGAAAATATGATAACATATAAAGTTTAATTTTAGTCAAATTCAACTATATTTACTATTCCTAATTATATGATAAATAATAAAAATATGTACCTATAATATTATTCTCTTTCTTTATTGCAAAAGCGTATAAAATGCTAATTATTGTCATATTTTCCATTCCCTCGATAAGTTTCTAAGATTATTAAGAAGAGACACGGTTTATATTAAATCAGTTTCTAAAAACTTTCGTTAAGTCTGGGTGATGTGAGATCATTCACCTCGTCTTAACAGGATACTTTGCGGTGCGTGTACCGTTCGATTCCCGGTTCAGGTACTCTTTCAGCGCACTAGCTATCTTGGTTGCCTAAAGTGAGTTGCATTTTGCGCGCAAATCCAAACGTTCTCAATTTTGAGAGCTTCTTGAACATGTTATCTCTGTCATATTTGATGTAGAAAGATATGGTTCACCTTATCACAATGCTGTCTTGAGTTATTAACCTGTTCAAGGGTTGCGAATGTCAGACGTGCGTCGCTTCATTGTAATTACATTGTTATCACTTGACATAATTTTTCACTATTTAATTTCATTTCATTGTATAGATATGGGTTATATTGTTACCTGCATTAAACGTTTTTTTATTTTATTTTATTTTAATTACCAGACTCCCCAAATCCTGAATCATATTCTACTCGTTTACTGTGCGCCAAAGTGGCAGCTTTGGACGAGACCGGGAACTCCATCAGGTGACCCGCTAGCTCGTTTGTCGCCTCTAGCATTAAAAAACTATAAACATTAAGATGAGAAGGCTGTCTTGAGTTATTATTGAGTGTTGATGGTAACACAAAAAACACAATTTACCACTTTGGGAGCGTCTCTTGCGCAAAGTATTGTGGTTAGAAAAAAAATATGTTAAAAACCTCAACATCATTTTTAAAGACCTATCCATAGATACCCCACGAATAGGTTAATTGAAAAAAAAAATGAGTTTCAGTTTCAAGTATGGAGATTCCCCAATTATTGTATTTTTTCCAATTTTTGTGTAAAAATCGTAATGCGGTTAACAAAATACATCTATTTACCAAGTTTCAATAGTATAGATCTTATAGTTTCGGAGAAAAGTGGCTGTGACATTCGGACGGACGGACAGACGGACAGACATGACGAATCTATAAGGGTTCCGTTTTTGCCATTTGGCTACGGAACCCCAAAAAGTGTAAAATAATATTTTTAACACTTTATCTATACACGTCAAATAACATTTTATAACAGTACACTCGAGAAAAGGTTTTACCGAAGTCGACTCCCAATATATCTGTAATGTTGTATTACATCAATTATTCAAACAGGGATTGGCGCCGACTTCGGTAACACCTTTCTCGAGTGTATACTGTTATAAAAATGTTATTCTAAGCGTCATGAAGGGTTTAAAAAATATATTTTACAAAGTTGTGGTTTTTTTAAGGCGGGTATTTTCGCAGAAATGTTTTTCAAGCTTTAGTGTCTTATTTGGCAGCTCAAAATAGAGTTCTTAACGGAATAGCCTTTCGTTGACCCCATTCAAAGAGCAACTACTGCGTTTCATGCTAGATCCTTTCGACAGAAATCGACATTCCGAATCAACAGTTTTATTGCTTGACATTCATTCATAGAGACATTCTCATTGATGTGTTGTATAGACTTAGTTTATTTTTTAATATCTCAAACCGATCCGGCTACGGCGGCCAGTCTCGACGATCGGCCACGTACGCAGGCTATAATTATAGTGCTCAAGTGTCTTGTGTTGTGCGCACAAACACAAGTGCACTCTTATTCCCTACCATCATTCGATGGGACACTACTGTGACACAAATCGGAGAGGATTGGGCGCAGGACAACGCGCTTAACGTGCTTGCCGTAGACGGGGTACAAGACCGGCCCTACTTCCAGACTCCGGGCTGACACTAAGAAATTTCTTACCGAAAACTTAGCTACAAATTTTTTTCGCCCGACCCAGGGGATCGAACCGGGACCTCTTGCGCAACCACCGCTTTAAATGTGAGCTACTAACCACTGCGCCATAGGGGAAACATAATTGAGATTGACATGTGCGCTGAATACTTTTAAAACCCCCTTTACATTTTAACATTTACCGATAGTAAGATTTAAGGTGACGGGTAGGGCACTAGCGACGCCAATAGATTTTAATTTTTAGCTACTTAACTGGATCTATTTTAAACAAATTCGGGGTTACAACCTCTCGGCAAACACTTATACTAATTATTAAATAACCATGCACAATGTTGGGTCCAACGCGTACGCGAAAAATTGATTACCGCCAAAAGCGGCCACTTTAGCGTGAATAAATTTTTCGCGTACAAAAACGGGCCCATACTATTTTTACATGGTTGTTTAATAAATAGTATAAGTGATTGCCGAGAGGTTGTACCCACGAAATAGTTTAAAATAGATCCGATGTAGTAGCTAAAAATTAAAATCGATTGGCGTCGCTAGTGTGCCCTAGCCGTCACCTTAAAAAAGTTTTACATGACTGGCTTCTTCAGCATACATTTTATAAGATTGAGGACTATTTAATTGACTAACTATTTGTACTAACATATTAATCAATTCTCAATTTATTAAATTAAGCGACATTGTTTATACCCCCGACGGCGGCCATCTTGGATCGATGTCTATCCAACATAGCTAAGAACACTCCCCCCTTATTCATCTTTCAAACAAAAACAAACAAAATCAAAATCGGTTCATTTGTTCGGGAGCTACGATGCCATAGACAGACAGACACACACACACACAGACACGTCAAACTTATGACACCCCGTCGTTTTTGCATCGGGGGTTAAAAATAAATAATCTTTGATGTATGTACACGAACTGAATTTATATTATATTAATTAAATATTCTAATACTTTTGATTTAGAAAACTAAGCAAGCATGTTTGTTCGTCGTCGTCGTTCGTATAATTTGTGTCATACATCGACTCATAATATATTTACACACAATATACATATTGCAAAAGATGTGATATTTTTTGAAAATCAACATCTGTATACTTACCATGTTTTATGCAAATAAAAATATTGTATTGTATATTGTACCTACATTCGTATCCACTGAGCCACCGAGCTATCTGTTTATACATCTTATAAAAATGGCTAAATGAAACCCGGAAGTGTAATTCATTTATAGAAATTTCCACCTTTCTACCCGCAGATGAGAGACATAGCGACACGGTCATGGTTACCGCAAATACGGAAAAATATAGACTGTACGCTCATAAAACTCAAAGGTACTGTTACACATGCTTATTTTCATGCTTAAGGTAGGTAGGGCACACTAGCGACGCCAATCGATTTTAATTTTTAGCTACTAAACCGGATCTAAAACACTTATACTATTTATTAAGAAACGATGCAAAAATTGTGGGTCCAACGCGTACAAAAACGGACCCAACATTTGTGCATGGTTATTTAATAAATAGTATGTTTGCCGAGAGGTTGTAACCCCGAAATTGTTAAAAATAGATCCGGTTTAGTAGCTAAAAATTAAAATCGATTGGCGTCGCTAGTGTGCCCTACCCTTCACCTTAAGGTGACAGCTAGGGCACACTAGCGACGCCAATTGATTTAAATCGTTAACAACTAAACCGAATATCTTTTAACAATTTCGAAGCTGCAGCCTCTCGGAAAACACTTCTTATACTATTTATTTAATTATACTTAACTTTTGGGTCTGCTTTTGTACTCGTAATTTGAATTACCGCCAAAAATGGCCACTTATGGCGTTAATCCAAATTTCGAGTGCAAAAACAGATCAAAAAGTAGTGCACAATTATTAAATAAATAGTTAAAATGTTTGCTTAGAGACTCCCGCTCCAAAATTGTTTAAAATGGATCCGGTTTAGTTGCTAACAATTTAAATTAATTGGCCTCGCTAGTGTGCCCTACCCGTCACCTTAAGCATTTGTAGTTATGTTCAAAAAGTAACTATAATTGTAAACTAACCATTGCTCGCGGGTACGCTTTCTATTTCAAATTGTAGGTGTAACCATGACGAAGCTACAGGTGTCTAGAGTTTTAAAAAGTCTCATCGCCATCTTTATCTTTAAAGCATTCCCTTCGGACACCGACATGTGTTGTGTGGATACGTACTGGCGAGTGTATAAACCATGGTAAATATGGCGCCTTGCTTCAATGTAAAGAACGCGGTAGTTCTATCCGGCCGCCAACAGATGGCGCTAGTCAAAACAACGTCGGCTAGAAGTTGTATACCGCGATGACGAGATTTTTATTTGAGCATACTTATAGGCTAGAAAACTTAGAAACTAAACTTTTTTATTCGTCACTTAAATTGGCTTTTATTCTTATTGAGATTAGCCCCAAATTGCGCTGAGGTCCGTGGTTTGTTCAGCGAGCCTCTTTCGCCCTGAGTGGATTCGCGGTGACTCTACAAAGTTAGTTCTATGGCCCGTGTTCCCACTCTGAGATTTTCTCCCGGGCGAGGGTTGGAAACTGTTGCACAGAGTTTAGTGGAGGGGAGTGGAGGTGGAGTTTACTGGGGAGAGCCCCACACTACCCGGCCGACTGATATCGAGACGGCAAGACTGGTCTATTTCAGCTATTTCCACAGTCTGATGTCATAATGGTCTACTGTTGTGGGGGTCTGCTGCTGACATACAAACTATTTACCCGACTACGGCAAAGCAAAAGGAGGGTTATGATTTTGACAGGCTATGTATGTATGTATGTATGTATGTATGTATGTATGTTCATCTGTTTCCACTTAACTTCTTAACTACTTATCAGAATTCGACAAATGACATATCATTATAAGCGTCTTGATCGTCCGCTGGTTATAGGCTATATGAAGTTTCACAAAATCTAATGTGGCGCCCTCTAGCGGAACAAAACATACAGAGTAAAAAAATAAAGTTATGATAAATATGCCGTGTTTGGTATCATTTGAAAGCGCTTGACTTGTACATTTGAATATATATAATTACTAGCACTTTGGACACCAAAATAGTACAAATAAAATAAAAGTAAAAAAACTAAAACCCAACTACGACAAAAAACGTCGCTGAAAAAGTATAAAACAAGCCTTCGTTGTCAATTTATGCAATATTCACTATGTAGAGATAAAATTTCATGTTTGGAAAGGCGTAGTCACACGTTAAATATACTACCCTTTGACGACAACGTGTGACTGCGGATTTCCAAACATGAAATTTTATCTCTACATAGTGAATATTGCATAAATTGACAACGAAGGCTTGTTTTATACTTTTTCAGCGACGTTTTTTGTCGTAGTTGGGTTTTAGTTTTTTTACTTTTTTGTATTACAGAAAAGGGCCATCCGCGCTATATACAGCCTTAGATCACGTGACTCACTTCGGGAAATATTAAAGGAAATAAATATTTTAACCGTGGCTTCCCATTTTATCCTCGACTGCATTATGTATATACGTAAGAACTTGCACACTTCTCCAAAAAAGTCCGATAGTCATGGTCTTAACACCAGAAATAAACATAGGCTTGCCGTCCCGGTCCTCAGACTTCATATAATCGGTAATTCATTTGTTGGCTTAAATATTAAGATATTTAATCAGCTACTACAAAATGTCATTAACCTATCACTGGATAAGTTTAAGTCTCATATTAAAACCTGCCTAATGAAGAATGGTTACTATAGTGTACAAGAATAATTTAAATGATAAGGATTCTTGGTCATGTTAATTGATTAATATTTTAAGTTGTTATTCATAGTAGTCTATTAACTTTCATAATTGTATTTTTTTTCTCTTCTCATTATCAAAAGAGTAACTGCTGAGTTTCTTGCTGGTGTCTTCTCAGTAGAAATCGACATTCCGAACCAGCGGTAGATATCATGTACCTATTTTGACATTCATAAGTGTTCTGTGTGGACCTTAATTGAAGAAAGATTTTTTATCTTTATCTTTACTTCCACCGGTTGGGTGTGCATTGGCTCCAAACGGAGACCAAAAAGGTGGGCCACTGAGAAAAGGTGAGTTTAAGGCCCTGCAAATAAAATAAACCAATGATTCTTATCTGAAACGCAGAGCAAGAAACTGACGCAAAAAATGGGTTTCATACAAAATTCTGAAAACTTGTATGAAACGCCAAAACGCTTCATGCTCCTCGGTTTGAAGTGGGTTATTCTATGCTAGATTTAAACTCAGTTAAAACATTATAATACCTCGCCAGCAAGATATTTTGATGACCCGTATGGAACAGTGGTAGTGAACGCTGCCTCTGGTGCAAGGGTTGCGGGTTCGATCCCCGCACAGTACAAACATTTGTGTGCATGAACATGTCTGTTTGTATTGATCTGGGTGTTTTCTATGTATTATAAGTATGTATTTACAAAAGAAAAGTATTATATGTATATATTTGTAATCCCACTGTTGATTCTGATATCCGTAACACAGGTGCTTGAGCTACCTATCTCGGAGTCAGATCAATGTATGTGATGTTGTGAAATATTTATTTATTATTTATTTAAGATAACAAAATTAATTAGCCTTTTTATTCTTTTAATTAAATTTTTAGGACCTTGAACTCCTTTTAATAGAGTGGCCCGGCTGAAATCATTGATTTTTAGGGCCTTGAATTCCTTTTAATAGAGTGGCCCGGCTGAAATGATTGATGTTTTCCCGGAGGAATAAACGTTTCCCTGTAAATATATCATTGTAAAAGTGAAAAAAAAAATTGAAATCGGTAACATAGTTTTTGAGTTATAAATGTTTACACTTAGAATGCAATATCCTTTAACCGTGGAGAGCCACGCTTCTGCATGAATGGGCTGTCTGCCAACTATCACATAAAAAGGTTGCGGATCGAACCTACGAACTTTAGCGTACGAGGCAGGCTCACTATGCTTCCTTGAGAGCGTTTATTTCCACACGGCTTCCACTCAAGAGTTTTTTTTTTAATAATATACATTTTATTTACTTTAGATACAAAAAAGACCTCACTCTTTCTAGAACTGTGTTGTCTATGTGTAGAGTATATATTTTTAAAAACTGCCTCTGTGGCGCAGTGGTTAGTGGGTCGCACTTTAAAGCGACGGCTGCGCAAGATGTCCCGGTTTCGATCCCCGGGTCGGGCCAAAATTTGTACCTAAGTTTTCGGTAAGAAATTCTTAGTGCCAGCACGGATTCTGGAAGTCGGCGGTCTTGTACCCCCGTGCCTCGGAAAGCACGTTAAGGCGTTGGTCCGCGCACGCAATCCCTCTCACTGGGTCGTCCGGTCGTTCGCGCTGGGTGTCCCATTGGAATATGATTGTAAGGAAATTAAAGAGTTGCTCTGTGTTTGGCGTAGCACAATTGAGCACTATTAATAAATATATCCTGCGTACGTGGCTGATCGTTGAGATTGGCCGCCGCGCCGGGGCCGTACTGTCGGTTGGAGGATACATACATTTGAATTTGTAATTGTTTTTTTTTTTGGCTATGCTATAGCCGCGAAATTAGAGAGATCGCTAATGTGTTGCCGGCCTTTTTAAAAATAGAGTACGTTCTTCTCTTGAAGGATCCCTAATCGTAGGCCGGAACTACTCCTGGCAGACCAAACCTTCCACAGAACTGAGAGGTACGTGGTGGAAAGTTCCGGAAAACGGCACAGTAAGTATTAGAGATTAACTAAAAATAGATACTAAACTCAAATCACGCAAACAAATAAAATATAATATACCAGTTATGTATTCGGTTGAATCTCATTCATTGGCAAAAGTGTGGCCTACCTTTCTAAAGCTACCGAGCCATATATAAACAAAAAGAAAACTCACCTTGCCAACTCCTTCCTGCTTGTTAACCCTCTTCATGCCCAGTCTGTCAAGCATGGGCTTTCCGCCACCTTTTCCCTTCGGCGCACTCAAAGTCGGCTCATCCTCAGAAATAGCAGTTCGCCCAAACGACATGAAACTACTCGGCGCCCAACTCTTCGCCCGAAGTTCCTGAAATATTCATATGATCGCTCTAATAAACTCGCATTCTCAACTTTAGAACAAAAGACTAGTAATACAATAAATACGGGCTGATTTTTTTAACCGGCCATCTTGACATTTGAAACGTTTGTTTTTTATTTTGCTTTTTTGAATTGTCAAGGCGCTTTTTCTTTTTTCGCAGCGCGATGTGGCCACGTTCAATTCAAGGCTGGCACTGAGCGCGTAGGCGAGAGATGGAGCATTTAACGCGCGCCGACTTTTCTTTTTGTAATCTCGTCTTGACTGGCCATTTTGGGCCTTTTCGTGAGTAAATATTGCTATGAAAGTGTTAGGGATGTATGCGTTATTCGATTAGTGTTTGGCAACAATCGGTTTTTAGTTATCAATTTCATTATTTAAATTAAGTAGCCTCGCGCTAAAGCGTCCGTACCTTCATATATTTTTATATTCTATTTTGATTTTCATTAATGATTCCGGTTTTAGTAGCTAATTAAAATCGATTGGCGTCGCTAGTGTGCCCTACCCGTCACTTTATGATGCATTTATTAGCAGGAATGATTAAAGAATCATTACTTATCAAGAAGAATTTGCCACCATCGAATAGGGCAGAATAAGCTCAACTAAAATAGAAACCATAGATCAGCGCAGCGAATTTATTGAGACGCATAGATTTGATTTTAAAGCTAAAAAACTTTCTGGTTCTTAACAAAAAACGATTAAAAAGAAAAGTATTATATGTATATATTTGTAATCTCACTTTGATTCTGATTCCCGTAACAGCAGGTGCTTGAGCTACCTCATCTCGAGTCCGATCAATGTATGAGATGTTGTGAAAAATTTAGATATTTATTTAGTTTATTTTATTTTATATTTTACAAAAATCCGATCTTGTTTCCTAAAAACTTGTTCCTAAAAAGTACGTTAAAAAAAATCGTTGTGTATGTTTTGGCAAATGGTTATCACACTAGTTTTAGGCGATTTTAGTCGATATTTAGGATTATGGAATGGATGATTTTGGCGAATACGGGCTTCAAAAGAGAGACGATTCTTATTTGGTCTGGATTAATATTTCTTTGCGTTTTCTAAATCTATTTTGGTAACCGTAAAATTAACATGAAGGGCCCCATATTTTGGTTAGAGAAAAACTACTTTATCTACTTTTTCACTTTCCCCGAGATTGTTGAAGCAAATTAATTTGGAATTTTTACATTCGGAAGAACAAAAATAATGCTTACACGCACGGGTCTAATTTAAGGCGACGGGTAGGGTCAACTAGCGACGCCCAAAACGATTTTAATTTTTAGGCTAGCTAAACTCGGATCTAATTTTTAACAATTCGTGGTTACAGCATCAACCTCTCGGGGGCAAACACTTATACTATTTATTAGCACAAATAAAATTACATAAGAGATGAGCCTGAGATACAGGGCTAATTTATTAAGGTGACATGGTTAGAAGGGCACACTACGAACTACATTTTTGTAGCGGCGAAAAATTGATTCACAGCCAAAAGTGGCCGCTTCGCATCAATTTTTTCGGCGAAGCGCGTTGACACGAGCGCCAATTTTGAGGGCATGGTTATTTAATAAACAGTATAAGTGTTTGCCGGAGGTTGTAGTCCGCGAAATTGTTTCAATATTCCGGTTTAGGAGGCTAAAAATTAAAAATCGATTGGCGTCTCCAGTGTGCCCCTACCCGTCATCTTAAAACCTAGTTCAGGGGCCGGCAGCATGTAAAAGTTTTATTTGGTTTTAAAGTTTTCATTGTTTGCCTCTCTCGCACACTATTTGCTCTATACCTATACTGCGCCCCCCACAGTGCGAGTATATACGCAAATATTGTCGAGCGAGAAGTGAATACATGCGGCCGGGCCATTTCTGATCCCATTCATTAACCGCACAGGTTGTTAAGTGAACTAATATGTTAAATTATGATTTTGGTTAAATAAAGTAAAAGTATGTTCTTTAGTATTGTATCTACCTAGTATTATAGAACATTGGCCTCAAAAGCATGCAAAGATACAATTCGCTATTAAAGACGTTTTTGAAGAGTCATTGTTTAGCGTAAGTAAGTTAAAAACCATGGCATTTTCCGGAAATCTATTTTTAAAATGGAATATAATTAAACAGTCCTTAAAATATTACGCTATTTAGCACACGTAGCGTAGCGGTTGGGGCGCACGTTGTGCCCTTACTATGAGTTTGAAAAACTGTCCTCGCTAGCGAAAACTATCCGCTTTGGTCCCTTGCATTGTGGTGCATGTGAGAGAGACAGAGCAATAGTTTTGGATAGCGAGGAATAGTATTCAAATCCCATGGTAAGAGGCCTCATACAAAAAAAACTATTCTTCCTTATAATCTTTCTCTTGAAATTAAGGTATCTGTTAGCCATGCTTATTTTCTCGTGGGCTTAAAGCATGCTACTTTTGAGGCAAGTGTTACTTAGTGTAGCATGTGTGGACGGAGCTGTGGCTACCAATAATCATGCTAATTTTGAGTCTCTACAAATGAGTATGTATAACAGGTTGCTTTAAGGCTTTAAAGGATGCTACTGTTACAGATGCTAAATGTATGCATGTCTTTTTAAGCATTGCAAATTGAGCATGCTTAAGCGAATTGTCCCATGGGTTTGGCCATCAATAAGTCTGCTATTAGGCTATCTATTATCACTGCAGGTACAAATTCTAGGGCATTCTGCGTTGGTCTGATTTTTGAGCATTCGTCAAAATTAGCACACATGCTAGTAGAGAAGCACTTGCTCGAAAGTTCATGCTTTAAGCATGGCAATTAAGCATGTTTAAACAGTAGGCCTTTACTCTATCTATTAAAAATCCTCTCAAACAAAAATCCGTTGTTCAGTTTAAATTTTTGAAAATTTTAAAAAAGTTCGCGACAAAAAAAACCAAATAAGTTAATTCGTCATTTTCGTCGCTTGACGGCGGCCACCTTGGATTTGAATATGTCAGCAATAATATATTCTATTCTGCTACTCCAAGAAGCCCTATTAAAAGTATCAGCCTATAAACTGTCCCACTGCAGTCAAGGCTTTTCCATCATCAGAAATAAAGTTATCCGGGTCTAGCTTATGAGGGGATTAGCTTAATCACCACGTTTGCCAAATGCAGATTGGTGACGCACAACCCTCGAGCTACGATTTCCGAACAAAATTCGAACATAGCTTTTCGCTCGACCCGGGAATCACCCAGACCCAGACGTCACGGTCGGTACTCAATCCCTAGATCAGAGGGGCCGTTAAGCCCTATTATTGATACTCGATTTTGTGGAGTTGTGTTAAAACAACATCCATATTTTTGTGATAGGCGGGCCATCTTGGATTGATTTTTACGCGCACATAATATCTAAGAACCCTCCCCCTTATTCATCTTTCAACAAAAAAAAACAGAAAAAACAATCAAATCGGTCACATTTCTTCGGGAGGCTACAGCTGGGCCATAGAGCAGACATCACACACACATAACATGTCGTTTTAGTCGTCGGGGGGTTTAAAAATCTAAGGGTCATAAGAGGTACGTATAGACCAAGACACTATTTATTTAATATAAATAGAATTAACAGTGACAGCCGATAAGCGACTTTGTTTTTATATTATCAGAGTGGCTCTCCTTTCTTTATTTAGGACTTAGTTGCCGAACATATACTTACTTACTTACTTTGCGATGGCTCAACGATGCCAAAATGATCTTGGCCTCCGATACGAGATTGCCGGCCATTTTTTTCTTTTCTCGGTCTTGTGCAGCTTGTCGCAATCTCCTGCTTGCAATTCGCTGCAGGTCGGCGCGTTCACTGTAGCATCCCTGCCAGCGGTAGCGTGGGGGCCCCACTGGAACCGGCGAGGCAGTAGGTTGCCCAAGATATGCCTCTTTTAGCGCCCCGTTCCACATATATGTGTTGGTATAACCAATGTATGGTGCGCTATGTGTTCGATTATCGTCGGCAAGCGTTTTCGTATTTTCAGATTTACCTATATGCGTTGCCGCTGTCTGTAGGATTGACCTTATTAATAAAATAGTGTAAATGAACTTATACATGTACTTGTCCATGATACATATTTAATTAATTATATTCTATGGTTATCATTATTGCCTTTAAAGTTCGGGCGATGGTTTGAAAGACGTGCGTTGCGTCAAGACACATGAAATTCACACGCGTGACGTAATTTAAAAGCATGGCCTCTAATCTATGGAAGTGTAGCATTAAATGCACAGAATTATACTAGAAGACAACACTCATCCATGGTCAACATTGAAGGCGGCAACGCGGTAGACAATTATGCAGTACTGGCGTCGAGTCGACATTGAAATCCGTTCAATCATTATGTTGCAAGTTGCAAATATTAGGACAAGGCTGAACTATGCATCACAATGGGTTCTGTAGGCGTCATAAACATAAGATTGGACGCGTGGGAGAGCCACGCGGTCATGCATGGGCCGGATCGATCGGCCGTGCTGTAATTCGCTGCGTGAGCAGGGTAGCAGGAGGTTCTCAGGGAGGGAAAGGGGGTGTTAAAGGTTGACAGCGCACTTGGTTTACTCCACTGGTGTGGCGGCAATCGAGTAGCATCAGTGATCTCGTCTGGCCTCGTCTGCCACCTTTTTTTATTTCCCAGACTTCGTTAAAATTCTTTAAGGCGAGGGCATTGTTTCGTTTCGGAGACAAGCGTTTTTATAGGGCGGCGATGTAAAAATGCATAGTGACATCTGCCGAAACAACGCCGAACCATCTACTGATTGCTTTTTAAAACTACAGAGGCGTTCACAGATGAAGGCACTTAACCTCGCTTCTGTGACTTATTGTTAATGCGCTCTTTACATCTGCTTTTTTTAGCTAGGCTCCATCTACGGAACCGCTGAAACTATTTTTCTCCATAGCTAAGAAAAAAGTACTAAGTCAAATGAGCGCCTGTTGACCGGGCATCGATTTAAGTCATCAACCCGCTTTTGTTAGGTTTCATTGCTATAGCAGGGTTAAAAGTGGCCAGCCTGGCGCATATTAGCCGCATGAACGCGACAACCGATGGGGTAACGAGTTCTAGAGTGGAGACCGCGTCTTGGGCAAATCGTAATGAGGGGCGCCCTCTGGCTAGGTGGGGGGATCGAGTCTGCGCAGGTGGGCTGGCAAGAGGCTGGATGGCGAGAAGCCATGTTTAGTCCGGGCGGTGGGCGAAACATTGGAGATGCCTACGTCCAGCAGTGGACTGGCATAGGCTGATGATGACAGGGTTAAAGGTAAAGCCGTGGCAGAAGCCGTAAAGGCATTTCATTGTGAGCAAAGGCGAGCACAACGGATCCCCTCCTCATCTCCTCATGATTCCCAGGTTGCGTCCAAAGGTCTGCCGCTGCTGGAGGCCGTAAGCTTTTTTTTTTGATGTGATGAGGTGGCAGAAGCGGGCAGACAACTCACCTGATTGTTGAGGGCGATCCGTGGAGTCACAAGTTCGTTGGGCCAACCTTTGAACCCTCCTTTTCCACCGGATTGGGGCCTCCCGTAACCCTCACTTATCGGCAGTGAAACACAGCACAGTTACTGGCTTTCCCAGACGGTTTTCTGTGAGGCCGTGATTTCACCTCTGGTTGAGGCCGGTACCATTTACGCTGAAGCGTGACTCTCAAACGTGATCCTGCAAATCTTGAATCATGATTACAAGATTTGAGGAGGTATTAGCAATGGAAGCGACTGCGTCTGACAGGGGAATCAGACTCAACTAGATCCTAGCATCTGGAGCGACTGATCTGACCTGATGGAAAGAAAGCCATTGGCAAGAAGGCCGAAGGCATCAGTAGAACTAAGTGTGTTGTCTAACTCTTTTAACTAACTTCCTTTAAGGTGGACGGGTAGGGGCAACACCAGTCGATTTTAATTTTTTATGGCTACTAAACCGGATTATTTTTTTAGATCGATCCGCTCACTCTTACCGAGGTGTCCGTCAAAAGGCGACTGAAAGTAAAGCTGCCTGGCATGATTCATCAGTACCTCAGAGAAGGAAAACTCTGCATTTATAATCAAACCCTCGCCAACTCCGTCTGCCAAGCGTGGTGAGTATGGCAATTAGCCCCTCCTGTGATTGAGGGAGGGACCCGTGCCCCAGCAGTGGGGACTAAATGGGCTGATGGTGTTGATAAGGATCAACTCTCTCGGTGCAAACACTTATACTATTTATTAAATAACCATGGTCACCAATTTTGGGTCCGTTTTTGGACGCGAAAAATTGTTCGCAATTTACGCGTACTGGCGTTGGACCCAACCTTTTTGCATGGTTATTTATTGAATAACATTATAAAATTTGTTATTTAATATACCATTATTTATTAAATTAAATTTCAGGGCAACCAAGAGGTATAAGCCAGCCCCGAAATTGTTTAAAATAGTTCCGGTTTACGTACTAAAAATCTAAAATTGATTGCCGTCGCTATTGTGGTTGCCTGCCCGTCACCTTAATCCCCGACTTGGATTTTGGTTAGTTCCGCTCAATCACTAAACAAAACAGGCGCTGTCTGACTCCGTTTTTTTTCTGTGAGGCCGGTGTATCACTCTAAACAGTAAGCCCTGTATAACCATATCACATTAGCTACAGTGTCCTATTCTAAAACGCAGAAGAGCATAATACTATTCTCAGGACTGTTGAATAAAGCAATCGGCAATTTATATTTAAAATAATAAATAAAAAATTAAATAAGATATTGCTGTAGAAAAAATCAATACAGTTTTTATGGTAAAAATCTCTCATCAATAACAAAAATAATAAAAATTAATCTAGCGAGTGTCATGGAACATCTAATTTAGGCAAAGTATTAAATTTTATTCGAAAATCATAATTGGCAAAAAAAAATATTATAATTTTTTTACGCATGTATCGTAATATTTTTAAATATACCGAACTTTTAAAGAAGAAAATTCAATATCCAATAGATAATGACAAGGATTATAGGCTAAAACCAAAAGACGAAATCTTTGCGCTATAACGACGCCTAAAGCTCCATATTATATAATTTGAAACGAATGTCGCTAAAACAAATTGAGGGCCACTAGTATGTTTAGAATAGTGTCTTCGTTCTTCGTGCATTCATTTTCTACGTACAAACCGACTCACTTATTTATAGAAGTATCGATAGCAAGGGCTAAGTACGTGACTACGTGATTTAAATTTATCACGCATTTATAGAATACCTAAGTTCTGTATCTTTTATATCTAACGATATCTGTTCAGTTAGTTACGCTATCGAACCCAGTTCACGTATAGACAGAGGGCCTTAAGAAAAAAAGGTGCAAAAAAATTTCAGGCGGATCCGCAAAAATAGCCCACCTGTTTATATCGCACAAACCGGCTAGACATTTTGCTAAAAACGTTCGCGCGTCATAAAAGATAAAAACACTTTTTGTAAAAAAATTGGTGATTAAAAAAAGTTTTGACAAAATTTGGGCAGTGACGGAAGTCTAAGACATTTAGCGATGCTGTGTTTAAATTAATCCGAAAATTTTAATGACTTTGAAAAAATTATTTTTGGTGGCTTGTGTTTTTGATATAAAAATAAAAAAAAACAAAAAGATATTAAAGAACTAGTGCCGTTTATGTGTAAAGTAAAGTAATCGTTAAAAAAGTGTGATGTTCAAAAAGATTTAATTAAAAAAATTTTTTCTTTAGAAACATATACATACTTTTTTTAAAGAGAATTGGGGATGTTAAGAAAGACTATAAATAATCAACAACCTTTTTTTATATAAAATGGTTTTCGTATTAACGTTATAAACAAACCAAAACTTATTAAATCAAACACCAAAAAAAAATTTAAAGTGTCAACTTTTTATAAAAAAAAGTTTTTTTTTTGGCAAAAAAAAGACACACAAAATGAAGGACACAAGAATCGCCCTACCTAGTGTGTTTATATTGGAAGTAAAAAAATTGAAATGTCGTCTATGTCATATCAGTGGTATATCCATTTTTTATGCATTTGCATCACTTGTGTAGGCATCCACCGCTGGTTTAATCTCCTGGTCGGCAATATAAGCAGAATGAAATGGCGGAGAAAGACATTTTGTATGGCGATGTTAAAAATACATGCCATATTAGCTTTACACATTGGAACTATGTGAGTAAATTTTGAGTGTTTTTATTATATCGCTTTTTTATAGAGGCTCAGTATATTGGCTCTCCTCAGGCCTATGGTAATGCAAGAGAGAAGAGCCCACGTTGCAATTTACAACGGTAGCGATGTCAAGGCATCACCTCGGTTTGCACCGCCATCCTGGCCCTGCGAGATGCTTCTCTTCACGCTTCGTTTGGAAGGAATCCATATTGTAGGAAAAAGGAAATACATGCTCCGGCTACGAGTTCGCATTTCTTGAAATAAAATAAAAAAAAAGTGAAAATTTTTAAGTTTAATTTTTTGTGAATATTTTTTTTGTTCTTGTGACACCGGTGTAGATACTAACTGCGCCGAAAAGTGATTTTTTATTGAGCTGTGGGCGAATAAAGAATTTTTTTATTTTGTTGCAAGTAATAAATAACTTAAAGAAAAGTATTTAACAATTTTTGAGGAGCGAACTAATGTAATAATTACTTCCTAAAGTAACATAATGCCAAAAGTGCTTACTTTTAGCATTATGGAAATAATGTTACATATAGGAAGAAATTATTACCTATGTAATTCGGAAAAATGTTTAATACTTTACTTAAAATATTTTTATTTTTGCTCACTTTTTTAAAAATGTTCATCTCAGCATATTAAATTCACATTAGTGTAATGTACTATCTTTTTGATCTGATATTGTACTCTAAAATTTTAATTAATGCCATACGTGGCTGTTTTTTGGAGGTCATTCAAATTCCAAGTATAGCCGCAGACTTAATAATAGTTAAGTTTAAGTATTAAATAGAGCCCTGAAATTGTTAAAAAAATCCATTATATTTGGCATTTTTTTATCTAAGCCCATAACTGTCGTCGCACTGCAGGGCAAAGGCCTCCTCATTGAATCAAGTCATCGCTACTATATGGGATTAGGCTTAATCACCGACGCTTGGCTTTAATTGCGGATTGGTGATCACAAACCCGAGGTCTATGTTCGAAAAATTCGAAACTATATTTTTTTCTCGACGCCAGGAATTGGAAAGGATGCGAAAGATCCCCCAAAGAAAACCCGCCTCACGGCCCGGTACCTAAACCAATAGACTAGCAGGACGTTAGTTGAGCACTAATTTAAATAAATTGGCGTCACTAGTGTGGCTTACCTTCCACCACTTAAGTAGCCCTGGTGTGATACTATCACAACAAGTTTATTAAATAATTGATGCATGAACCTGTATTTCTAGCTATTTTTTTTTTTGTATGAGAGGTGGCAGACGATCAACGGATCACCTGATGGTCAACATTCCGCCGCCCATGGACACCACCGCGTCAACACCAGTGGAGTCACAATGGCGGGCTGCCAACCTTGTTCTTCCCCTTCCCCCATTGGGCCTCCGGTAACGCATACTCACAGGCGAAACACATCGCAGGCGCTGCTTCAGCGCCGGTCTTCTGTGAGATCAGTGGTATCACTCTCACTCCGGTCGAGCGCGGCCCTTCATGCCTAAGCGTGGCTCTCCCACATTTGAAATCTTCTCCTACATTTTTAAATGCTAAAATGCCTTTAATGACTATGGTTTATTTTGAAATTTTACGACGCAAATTAATTTGAATATGTTGCCATACAGTAGCCTTCTGAAACGCGTGGTGGAGAGCCCCTCTTAGGCAATGAAAGGCAGGTTTTGACCAGTGAGACGGCCATAGTTGATGGGTAGTAGGCTGATCCCCAACGGCCTCACCAGTAACCGGCGTGGCAGCACTGTGCTGTGTTTGATCATCTGCGTTGGTAGTACCATAAGGCCCCATCATTGAAAGGTTTGCGACGGCTTACCGCATCAGGTGCTCCGACAGTTCGTCTGCTACCTATTCAAAAAAAAAAAACTTACTAGAGATCTCAGAATACCCTGCATTCGGTTTTATTAACTTTCTAATTTTCATGAAATCCTAGTCTTAAGTAATGGTGGGATTTTAAATTCTTGATGGTCAAATACCCTGTTTAGATATCAGTACGAAACTGAGAAAATGCATGGGAAAGTATGCTTTATCATTAAGTGGGTAGATAAGTATCTGGTTATTAGGGTTTCCGATGGCCAAATTGCAAAAAACGTCTGGTCATGTCTGTTCGCGCCCGTCCGTCCTTTCTGTCGTACCGTCCTCGTCCATGCCGTCCTCCGTCGCGTCTGTCCGTACCGTCCGTCCGTCGCGTCCGTCCGTCCGTCCGTTCCGTCCGTCTGCGTCGTCCGTCTGTCCGTCCGTTCTGTCCTGTCGCGTCTGTCCATCCATCTGTTTTCAAGGGTCTTTTTATTGTAAATAATACCAAAATTAGAACTTTAGCTCAAATAATATATTTTCTAGTAATTTTCTAGTGAACACAAGTTAAACAAACAATACTGATATTCACGTGCACTTGAAATTTTAAACATGGCCTCTAATGGAAGTGCAATGAAATGCACAGAATATTCTAGAATACACATTCATCCATGCATTATTAACCAACTGCCTGGACGGCGCAGGGTTAGTAGGTCGCGCTTTAAAGCGACGGCTGCGCAAAAGGTCCCGGGTTCGATTCCCGGATCGCGTCGGGCCAAAAATTTGTACCTAAGTTTTCGGTAAGAAATTCTTAGTGGCAGTCTGGAAGTCCCGGTCATGTACCCCCGTGTCTCGGAAAGCACGTTAAGTCGTTGGTCCTGCGCCCAATCCCTCTCCGGTCGTGACAGAATATGAGTGTAAGGGAATAGAAAGTGCACTTGTCTTTGCGCACACACTCTAGCACTCTTATATATCCTGCGTACGTGGCTGCCATAGTCGTGATTGGTTGGAGGATATTATTATTAAGGTGACGGGTAGGGCACACTAGCGACGCCAATCGATTTTAATTTTTTGCTACTAAACCGGATCTATTTTAACAATTTCGAGGTTACAACCTCTAGGCAAACACTTATTTTTTTTAATCAGCCTATACTTAAACTATCCCACTGCAGGGCAAAGGCCTCCATCATAGAAATCAAGTTATCGTTACTATGATGGGATTAGGCTTAATCACCACGCTTGCCTAATGCGGATTGGTGACCACAAAACCAAGCTATGTCCGAAAAATTGGAAACATACTTTTTGCTCGACCCGGGAATCGAACCCAGGACCCTGAGATCACGGCCTGGTACTTAAACCACTAGACCAACAGGGCGTTCTTAAACCACTAGACCTACCTGGACCTTTAAATACTTATACTATTTATTAAATAACCATGCACCAATGCGGACCCAACATTTGACGCGAAAAATTGATTCACGCTAAAGGTGGCCGCTTTTGGCGTGAATCAATTTTTCGCGTACAATAACAGACCCAACGTTTGTGCATGGTTATTTAACAAATATTATAAGTGTTTGCCGTGAGGTCCCCGGCAGAGTAGAATAGGCCACCCTCACTCTTACCGAGGTGTCGTAAAAAAAGGCGACTAAGGTAAAGCTGCTGGCATGATCATCAGCACCCAGAGAAGGAAAACTCTGCATTTATATCAAAACCCTTGCCAACCCGTCTGCCAAGCGTGGCGAGTATGGCAATTACCCCTCATGTGATTGAGGGAGGCCCGTGCCCCAGCAGTGGGGACTTAAATGGGCTGACGATGATGACTATGATGATGAAATAAATAATATAAATGTTTGCTTACCCGCTCCGGAATTGTTTTAAATAGATGCGGTTTAGAAGCTAACAATTTAAATTGATTGGTGTCGCTAGTCGCCTTAAAATACGCACGCGCGAAAAATATGAAATTCGTGTTGTTACGTAATTTGAAGATAGCCTCTAATGGAAATGCATTGAAATGCACAGAATATACTAGAAGACACACTCATCCATGCAACATTAACCAACCGGTAGACAATTATGCATTACTGCGTCGAGTCGACATTGAATCGTTTCAATCATATGTTGCAAATGTTAGGCAAGGCTGAACGATGCATCACAATGGGTTCTGTACCACAAACTAGAAGATTTTGACCGTGGGAGAGCCACGCTTCGTCATGAATGGGCCGGATCGATCGGCTGTGCTGTGATTCGCTGCGTGAGAGAGGGTACTGGAGGTCCATCAGGGAGAAAGGGGTGTTAAAGGTTGACAGCGCACTTGTTACTCCACTGGGTGGCGGCAATCGAGTAGCATCAGGTGATCCGTCTGCTCGTCTGCCACCTTTTATTTATTTCCCAGACTTCTTTAAAATTGCTTTAAGGCGAGCATTGTTTCGGAGACACATTTTACTAGCGCGATGTAAAAATGCATAGTGACATCTGCCGAAACAACGCCGAACCATCTACTTGATTGCTTTTTAAAACTACAGAGCGTTCACAGATGAAGCAACTTAACTCGCTTCTGGACTTATTGAAGTGTAAATCGCTCTTACATCTGCTTTTTACTAGCTCCATCTAACGGAAACCGCTGAACTATTTTCCCATATCTACTAAGAAAAAAGTACTAAGTCAAATGACCCTGTTGACCGGCATCGATATAAGTCATCAACCCTGCTTTTGTTAGGTTTCATTGCTATACAGGGTTAAAGTGCCAGCTTGGCCATATTAGCCGCAGAACCGACAACCGATGGGGTAAACGAGTTCTAGAGTGGAGACCGCGTCTTGGCAAACGTAATGTAGGGCGCCCTCTGGCTAGGTGGGGGGACGATCTACGCAGGATGGTTGGCAAGAGCTGGATGCGAGAAGCCATGGATAGATCACGATGGCGAACAATTGGAGAGGCCTACATCCAGCAGTGGACTGCGATAAGCTGATGATGACAGGGTTAAAGGGAAACCGTAGCAAAAACCGTAAGCATTTCACTGTGACAAACGAGCTGACGGATCACCTCCTCATCTCCTCATGATTCCCAGTTGCGTCCAAAGCTGCCGCTCTGGAGCCGTAAGCTTTTTTTTATGTGATAGGTGGCAGACGAGCAGACGGATCACCTGATGGTAAGCGATCCATGGAGTCACAAGTTCATTTCCAACCTTTGAACCCCCCTTTCCACCGGATTGGGCCTCCGGTACCCTCACTTACGCAGTGAAACACAGCACAGTACTGCTTCACGCCGGTTTTCTGTGAGGCCGTGATTTCACTCTGGTTGAGCCGGTCCATTCACGCTGAAGCGTGACTCTCAAACGGTAGACCATGATTCAAGATTTGAGGAGTCTGGTAATTACAATGAAGCGACTGCCGTCTGGCAGGGGAATCAGACCAACTGGATCCTACATCTGGAGCAGACTGATCTGACCTGATGGAAAGCCATTGCCGAAGCCGAAGCATCAGTAGAATCATAAGTGTGTTGCCAACCTTTTAACTAACTTCCTTTAAGGTGGACCTGTAGGGTACACTAGCCACGCTAGTCGATTTTAATTTTTAGCTACTAAACCGGATCTATTTTAAGATCGATCCGCTCACTCTTACCGAGGTGTCGTAAAAGGCGACTAAGGTAAAGCTGCTGGCATGATCATCAGCACCCAGAGAAGGAAAACTCTGCATTTATATCAAAACCCTCGCCAACCCGTCTGCCAAGCGTGGTGAGTATGGCAATTACCCCTCATGTGATTGAGGGAGGCCCGTGCCCCAGCAGTGGAGACTTAAATGGGCTGATGATGATGATGATGATGATGATGAAACCGGATCTATTTTAAATAAGTTTGGGATTACAACCTCTCGGCAAACACTTATACTATTTATTAAATAGCCATGCACAACTTGAAAAATTGATTCACGCCAAAAGTGGTCGCTTTTGGCGTGAATCCAATTTACGCGTACGCGTTGGACCCAACATTTTTGCATGGTTATTTATTAAATAACATTATTATTTGTTATTTAATATAACATTATTTATTAAATAACAATTTCGAGGTTTACTACCTCAAATTGTTTAAAATAGATGCGGTTTAGTAGCTAAAAATTAAAATTGATTGGTGTCGCTAGTGTGCCCTGCCCGTTACCTTAATCCCCAATTGGGCTTTGGTATCCTCAATCACTAAACAAAACAGGCGCTGTCTGACGCCGTTTTTCTGTGAGGCCGGTGTATCACTCTAAACTGTAACCCTGTATACCGTAATCACATTAGCTACAGTGTCCTATTCTAAAACGCAGAAGAGCAAAATACTATTCTCAGGACTGGTGAATAGAGCCTTCCAATTTAAATTTAAAAAATAATAAAAATTAATAAAAAAAATAATAAAAAATTAAAATTAAATAAGATATTTCTCTAGAAAAAATATACAGTTTTTATGTAAAAATCTCTCATCAAAAAGAAAAATAAAAAAAATTAAATCTAGTGAGGTCATGGAACATCTAATTTGGCAAAATAATTAAATTGTATTCGAAAATCATAAAGTTGCATAAAAAAATATATTCGATTATAAAGTTGCAAAAAAAATTGATTATATTTTTTTACCATGTACGAAATTTTGTTAATATTTTAAATATACTACTTTTAAAGAGAAAAATTAAATATACAATAGATAATGACAAGAATTATAGCTAAACCGAAAAGACGAAATATTTGCGCGATAACGACGCCTAACGCCATCTATTGATATAAATTGAAACGAATGTCCTAAAACAAATTGAGGCCCACTAGTATGTTTAGACTAGTGTCTTCGTGCATTCATTTTCTACGTACAAACAGACTCACTTATAATAGTAAGTAATCATACAAGCTAAGTACGTGACTAACGTGATTTAAAATTATCACCAATTAAAGGATACCTAAGTTCTATATCTTTTATCTAAGATATTCTGTCAGTTACTTACGCTAATGAACCCAGTTCACTAGTCTAACAGGGCCTTGAGAAAAATTGGTGCAAAAAAATTTCAGCGGATCCCAAAAATAGCCCACCTGTTTATTTCGCACAACCGGCTAACATTTTGCTAAAAACGCGCGCGTCATAAAAGATAAAAATATTTTTTAGTAAAAAATTTGGTGATTAAAAAAAGGTTTGATGAAAATTTGGCAGTGACGGAAGTCAAGACAGTTACGATGCTGTGTTTAAATTAATGAAAAATTTTAGTGAATTTAAAAAAATATATTTTTGACTGTGTGTTTTTGATTAAAAAATAAGAAAAAAAAACAAATAGATTTTAAAGAACTAGTGCGGTTTTGTGTAAAGTAAAGTAATAGTTAAAAAGTGTGATGTTCTAAAGTTTTAAATTGTAAAAATTTTTTTAGAAACATATACATACTTTTTTTAAAGAGAATTGGGAGTGTAAAAAAACTATAATTAATACAACATTTTTTTTATATAAAATGGTTTCGTATTGATGATGTTATAAACAAACAAAAACTTATTAAATGAAACACAAAAAAAATAATTAAAGAGTGCAAAATTTATCAAAAAGTTTTTTTTTGCAAAAAAACACAAAATGAAGGACACAAAAATCTCACTACCTAGTGAAGTGTTTATATTGGAAGTAAAAAAATTGAAATGGCGTCTATGCATATCGAGTGTATATCATTTTTTATGCATTTGCATAACTTGTGTAGCATCCACTGCTGGTTTAATCTCCTGGTACAATATAACAGATGAAATGGCAGAGAAAGAAATTTTGTATGGCGATGTTAAGAAATACATGCCATATTACTTTACAAATTGGAACTATGTGAGTAAATTTTGAGTGTTTTTATTATATCGCTTTTTTATAGTGGCACAGTATATTGGCTCTCCTAAGCCTGATGGTAAGCAAGGAAGAGCCCACGTTGCAATTACACCGGACGCGATGTCAGGCATCACCTCGGTTGGCACCGCCATACTGGCCCGCGAGATGTTTCTTCACGCTTCGTTTGAAGGAATCCATATTGTAGGAAGGAGGAAATACATATGCGCCGGCAACGAGTTCCATTTCTTGAATAAAATAAAAACAAAAAAAAAGTGAAAAATTTTAAGTATAATTTTTTGTGAATATTTTTTTTGTTCTTGTGACACCGTGACGATACTAGCGCCGAAAAGTGATTTATTTTGACTGTGGCGAATAAGATATTTTTTTTATTTGTGCAAGTAATACTTAAAGAAAAGTATTAATAATTTTTGAGACGAACTAATGTAATAATTACTTCCTGTAAGTAACAATAATGCTAAAAATGGCTACTTTTAGCAGTTAGGGAAATTAATGTTACATATGTGAAGAAATTATTACATACATGGGTCGAAAAATTTTTTAATACTTTACTTAAATATTTGTTGCTAACTTTTTAAATAATGTCACCACATCAATATAAATCAATTAGTGGTGTACAACTTTTTGATCTGGTTTTGTACTCTAAAATTTAATTAATGCAATTTTTTTATATTTATATTTTTTATTTCAATTTTAATAAGTGGCTGTTTTTGGAGGTTATTCAAATTTCAAGTACAGCAGACAAAAAACTTAAGTTTAAGTATTAAATAGAGCCTCGAAATTGTTAATAAAATCAATTTTAGTTGGCATTTTTTTCATCAGCCTATAAACTGTCCCACTGCAGGGCAAAGGCCTCCATCATTGAAATCATGTCATCGCTACTATGATGGGATTAGGCTTAATCACCGCGATTGCCAAATGCGGATTGGTGATCACAAACCCGAGCTATGTTCGAAAAATTCTAAACATATTTTTTGCTCGACCCAGGAATCGAAAGATCCCCCGAAGAAAACCCGAGGCCACGGCCCGGTACCTAAACCAATAGACCAACAGGACGTTAGTTGGCAATAATTAAAATTAATTGGCGTCGCTAGTATGCCCTACCCGTCACCTTACTAAGGTGACGGAAAAGGCACACTAGCGACGCCTATCGATTTTAATTTTTAGCTACTAAACCGGATCTTAAACAATTTCGAGGTTACAACCTCTAGGCAAACACTTATACTATTTATTAAATAACCATGCACAAATATTGTTAAATAACAATACACAACGCGTACCCGAAAAATTGATTCACGTCAAAAGTGGCCACTTTTGGCGTGAATCAATTTTTTGCGTACAAAAACGGACCCAACATTTTGTGCATGGTTATTTAATAAATAGATAGTACAAGTGTTTGCGAGAGATTGTAACCCTGAAATTATTTAAAATAGATCCGGTTTAGTAGCTAAAAATTAAAATCGATAGGCGTCGCTAGTGTGCTCTAACCCTGGTGTGATACTATCCAAACAAGTGTATGAAAATAATTGATGCATGAGAGGTGGCAGACGAGCAGACGGATCACCTGATGGTAAGCAATTCCGCCGCCCATGGACATCCGCAACACCAGTGGAATCACAAGTGCGCTGCAAACCTTTTCCCCTTCCCCCCATTGGGCCTCCGGTAACCTCACTCACAGGGCGAAACACAGCGCATGCGCTGCTTCACACCGGTCTTCAGTGAGGTAGTGGTATCACTCCGGTCGAGCCGGCCCATTCATGCCTAAGCGTGGCTCTCCCACATTTGAATCTCTCCCACATTTTTAAATGCTAAAATGCATTTTTAACTATGCCTTTAATGACTCTATGGTTATTTTGAAATTTTACGCAAAATTGATTTGAACAAGTTGCCAAACAGAGCCATTCTGAAACAGTGGGAGAGGCATGGCCCCGCTTAGGCATGAACGGCCGGTTTGACCAGTGAGACGCCATAGTTGATGGGTATGAGCTGATACAGAGCCTCACAGTAACCGGCGTGGCAGCACTGTGCTGTGTTTGTGTGCGTGAGTGGTACCAAAGGCCCCATCATTGATAGGTTTGCGATTGCTTACCATCAGGTGATCCGACAGTTCGTCTGACACCTATCTCATAAAAAAAAAATGACTAGAGATCTCAGAATAACCCTGCATTCGGTTTTATTAACTTTCTATATTCATGAAATCCTAGTCTTAAGGTATGTGGTATTTTGAATTCTTGATGGTCAAATACCCATGTTTAGATATTCATTACGACTGAGAAAATGCATGGAAAGTATGCTTATAATTAAGTAGGTAGATAAGTATCTCTCTTATTACGGTTCCGTAGCCAAATGCCAAAAAACGTCTGTCAGTCTGTCCGTCTGCCCGTCTGTCCGTCTGTCCGTCTGTCCGTCTGTCCGTCTGTCCGTCTGTCCGTCTGTCCGTCTGTCCGTCTGTCCGTCTGTCCGTCTGTCCGTCTGTCCGTCTGTCCGTCTGTCCGTCTGTCCGTCTGTCCGTCTGTCCGTCTGTCCGTCTGTCCGTCTGTCCGTCTGTCCGTCTGTCCGTCTGTCCGTCTGTCCGTCTGTCCGTCTGTCCGTCTGTCCGTCTGTCCGTCTGTCCGTCTGTCCGTCTGTCCGTCTGTCCGTCTGTCCGTCTGTCCGTCTGTCCGTCTGTCCGCCTGTCCGCCTGTCCGCCTGTCCGCCTGTCCGCCTGTCCGCCTGTCCGTCTGTCCGTCTGTCCGTCTGTCCGTCTGTCCGTCTGTCCGTCTGTCCGTCTGTCCGTCTGTCCGTCTGTCCGTCTGTCCGTCTGTCCGTCTGTCCGTCTGTCCGTCTGTCCGTCTGTCCGTCTGTCCGTCTGTCCGTCTGTCCGTCTGTCCGTCTGTCCGTCTGTCCGTCTGTCCGTCTGTCCGTCTGTCCGTCTGTCCGTCTGTCCGTCTGTCCGTCTGTCCGTCTGTCCGTCTGTCCGTCTGTCCGTCTGTCCGTCTGTCCGTCTGTCCGCCTGTCCGCCTGTCCGCCTGTCCGCCTGTCCGCCTGTCCGCCTGTCCGTCTGTCCGTCTGTCCGTCTGTCCGTCTGTCCGTCTGTCCGTCTGTCCGTCTGTCCGTCTGTCCGTCTGTGCGTTAGTCCGTTAGTAAATTAAGTAGGTACTCTAAAATTTCCCGTCTTCCGCGATTAAAACTCAATACTTAATATATTTATTGCATCTATAGGTTACATAATTAGTATTCAATATGGCCTCCATTTCTTCTAATGAGGGATAATCTGTGACATGCTGTGTAATATAATCTGTGGGAGTGGCGTCATTAGTTCTAATTGGCTGTGATTTTAAACGAACTGAAATATAATTCTACTCAAATTATATTTATGATAAAATATGAGAAATGGACGACTGTATCTAGAACCCGCTTCTGTAATAATAAGAACCTGTGCCGACTTTTTTAATATGTTATAGGTGGCAGATGAGCAGACGGATCACCTGATGGTAAGCGACTGCCGCCGCCCATGGATAACCACAACATGAGTCACAAGTGCGCTGCCTACTTTTAAACCCGCCTTTGCCCTAGATCACGCAGCGAAACACAGCAGACGCAGCTTCACGCCGGTTTTCTGTGAGGCCGTGGTATCACTTCGGTCAAGCTGGCCCATTCATGACGAAGCCTTGGGTTCGAATCCCCCCCCCTCCTCGTCCTCCTCATAGCCTGAATTCCCAGTTGCTCGTAAGGTTTAAAAGTTGGCAGCGCACTTGTGACTCCACTGGTGTCGCGGGTGTCCATGGGCGGCGGCAATCGCTGACCATTAGGTGATCCGTCTGGTCATCTGCCACTTATCACATTAAAAGAATATTTCCTATGTTAAGACAAAACATTCTGTACATAAATCATTGTTTTTCACACTTTTGCACAATGTTCTATAATCATTAAGGTGACGGGTAGGGCACACTAGCGACGCCAATCAATTTTAATTTTTAGCTACTAAACCGGATCCATTTTTAACAATTTCAGGGTTACAACCTCTCGGAAAACACTTATACTATTTATTGAATAACCATGCACAAATGTTGGATCCTTTTTTGTACGCGAAAAACTGATTCACGCATAAAGTGGACGCTATTAGCGGTAATAAATTTATCGCGTTTGTGCACGAACCCAACACTTGTGCATGGTTATTTAATACATAGTATAAAATAGATCCGGCCTAGTAACTCAAAATTAAAATCGATGGGCGTCGCCAGTGTGCCCTACCCGTCACTTTAAGTAAAATATTCTCAAATTTTTAATAGCCAAGAATTGTAGAAAAGAATATTAATAAATATGAAAATATACAAACTATTTTAACATTTAATTGCGGTTTAAATCTCTTCCGTGTGACATTGAACTTTATTCTTTAAGTTATTTTTACGAAGGTCAAAATTACTGCGTGATGAATGCTATTTAAAAGAACAATACAATATAAAAATTATACGTAGAAGAGTCACGATTAGGTATAAATAAGGCTCACAGAAAATTAGTCTGCGCTGTGTGTGAGTGAGTGAGGGTACCGGCGGCCCAATTGGGAATTGAAGTTAAATGGTATATTTAATGCTACATTTTTGCATGGTTATTTAATAAATAGTATGAGTGTTTGCCGAGAGGTTGTGACCCCGAAATTGTTTAAAATAGATCCAGTATAGTAGCCAGGCGTCGCTAGTGTGCCATGGTGCTGCGCCCAATCCACAGTAGATATATACGCTTATATCTACTGTGCCAAATCCCTCTCCGGTCGTGTCAAACTGGTGTCCCATCGGATTATGAGGGCAAGGGAACAGAGAGTGCACTTGTGTTTGCGCACACACTTGAGCACTATAATATATCCTGCGTAAATGGCTGATCGTTAAGATTGGCTGCCTTACCCGAAATCATCATCATCATCATCAGCCCATTTGAGTCCCCACTGCTGGGGCACGGGCCTCCCTCAATCACATGAGGGGTAATTGCCATACTCACCACGCTTGGCAGACGGGTTGGCGGGGGTTTTGATATAAATGCAGAGTTTTCCTTCTCTGGGTGCTGATGATCATGCCAGCAGCTTTACCTTAGTCGCCTTTTACGACATCTCGGTAAGAGTGAGGGCGGCCTATTCTACTCTGCCGGGGACCACACGGCTTTCCGAAATCGGTTGGAGGATATTGTTAACACCGCTAGAAGTACCAACTATATGTTGAGTTATTCAAAGTCACGATTGTGATTATGTTACGACATAGTGACGCTTCATCTTAAACGGCCTTAGAACCCTCAAGGTTGTATATTATATATGTTACATAATAGAGTTTATAGATCTGGTCTGGAACCTTGGGCTGTTTAGAACAACTTTTAAGCTGCTAATAGTCGACTAACTGGCTCCGCCCGCGCCATTTTGATAAAAATAAATAAATATTTCACAACATCACATACATTCATCTGACTCCGATATAGGTTACTCGAGCACCTGTGTTACGGATATCAGAATCAACAGCGGAATTACAAATATATACATTTAATACTTTTCTTTTGTAAATACATACCTACTTATAATACATAGATAACACCCAGACCAATACAAACAAACATGTTCATGCACACAAATGTTTGTACTGTGTGGGGATCGAACCCGCAACCCTTGCACCAGAGGCAGCTTTCACTACCACTGTTAAAAGTCGGGATATAAGTGTGTTGATACCGTGGGAGAGCTACGCTTTGACATGAATGGGCCGGCTAGATCGGAGTGATACCACGGCCTCACAGAAAACCGGCGTGAAGCAGCACTGTGCTGTATTTCGCTGCGTGAGTGAGGGTACCGGAGGCCCGATCCAGGGATATAGACAAAAGAATATATAGAGAAAGAAGGAGTTATATAGACATCTATATACCCCCTTCCAAGGGGGTATATAGACATCTATATACCCCCTTCCAAGGGGGAAGTATATATATATATATACATAGTAGGTACTATATATAGTAGGTACCATTGCTCGATGCTTTTTAATGTATCATGTAATTTATGGGTGACCCTTATTGTCTTTTTCATGTTACTGATGACGTTTTTGTCAAGGTTAGCTGAAATTCATGGAGATTTTTAAAAATAAGAATTTTCATAGATATTATTCATTCCTTGTTTTGCTACTTCAAAGGAATGACTGCCGTCTTAAAATTGTAACTTAAAAATAAGTTTTGATAAAGTTTAAATTGTTTAGTGAAAAAATTAAAATTAATTTTGACGACGATTAATTAAGTGAAAATTTTTACGTGTTTTTAAAAGTTTCCGATATTAATATTAAAAAAAAAGTGAAGTCACATATACAGTTTTTGGAATTGACTTATTTTTTTTTAAAATGACTACCAAAAGACAATTCAATGATAAAAAATACATGCAATATTACTACTCGATTGAAGACAATGAAACGACATATATAGAAATAACTTGGTTAAAAATATTATTGCATTCTTTATATTTTGCATATCTTGTGTATGATTATTTTTACATTTTGGGTGCCATGTATCCTGGTGAATTCGGTTTAGATCCAATTAAAGATAGGAACATTTACGCGGTCAATTTCATCGATGGCTGTCTTCAGGTACGTTAAATTATTTTTTTTATCCGTGGGAGAGCCACGCTACGGCATGAATGCACGGTCTCACAGAAAACCGGCGCTGAAGCAGCGCTGTGCTGTGTTTCGCCGCGTGAGTACCGGAGGCCCAATCCGGAGGAAGGGGGGGTTTAAAGGTTGTCAGAGCACTTGTGGCTCCACTGGTGTCGCGGGTGTCCATGGGCGGCGGCAATCGGATACCATCAGATCACCGTCTGCTCGTCTGCCGCATATGACATAAAAAAGTATATTGGCACCGCTTCAGCCTGATAGTTAGCAAGAGGAGAGCCTACGTTGTATTTACAACGGAAGCGATGTCAGGGCATCACCTCCGTTGGCACCGCCATACTGGCCCGCGAGATGCTTCTTTACGCTTCGTTTAAAGGAATTCATGTTGTAGATAGAAAATGTTTGCTATGTTATTGCCTTATTTATTTATTCATTTAATTAAGGTAAGCAAACAGATCACAATTAATTGAAAAACAATATTTAAAAAATTAAATAAGCTAGACAAGAATCCTAAAATAGCAATTCACAGCTTGGTCGAAACATAAATTTTGCTATTTTCATAAATTAAATTGGGATACAATTACACAAGTGCATTCTCTATTCCCTTACACTCACATTCGGATGGGACACGAGTGCAGCTTGACACGACCGGGGAGGGATTGGCCGCAGGACCAACGGCTTAACGTGCTTGCCGAGGCACGAGGGTACAAGACCGCCAACTTCCAGACTCCGGGCTGACACTAAGAATTTCTTACTGAAAACTTAACGTGACGGGTCGGGCACACTAGCGACGCCAATCGATTTTAATTTTTAGCTACTAAACCGTATCTATTTTAAACAATTTCGGGGTTACAACCTCTCGGCAAACACTTATACTATTTATAAAACAACCATGCACAAATGTTGGGTCAGTTTTTGTACGCGAAAAATTGATTCACGCCAAAAGTGACCGCATTTGGCGTGAATCAATTTTTCGCGTACACGTTGGACCTAACAGCGAGCCGTACGCTTGTTTGCCACCGACTTAGTATGAAATAAACTGATGAACTTGGTAGCGAAGGTTCCGTAAGAAACGCACAGTACTGCACCAACACCATCCATTGATGATGAGAGAAGGTGAGGATTTCTCAAATAATATGTGCACATTTCTACTATTAGCTCGGCGGTGAGGTAAAACAGTCTGAGGACATGCAGGTTACGTCTCGAATATGCACATATACACACACACACCCTTCTTTTATGCGTCGGGTTTAAAAAAAAGTAAAATTGTAAAGGAAGTTTCAGGCACTTTATTTTATTACATTAAATTTTTAGAATAAAAATCCGCTTACTGTGACATAACTATAATATTTAGACATATGCTGTCGCGACGCTTTTTGTATCTAATGATACGTTCTGCAAAGTCGTAGTAAATGATTTTGTTCTATCATCAATAGTTTTCGCAGCGCACGCGTCGTAAGGAATTTTTTACACCTTGTGTTACATTATTGGAGTTTTAGTGAGGATCTCTAATTTTTTAAAAAATATAATATAGCCTATGTTACTCGGGGATAATGTAGCTTTCCAAAGGTGAAAGAATTTTTGAAATCGGTCCAGTAGTTTCGGAGTCTATTCATTACAAACAAACAAACAAACAAATCATTCCTCTTTATAAAATGAGTTTTTTTTTTTATATGAGAGGTGGCAGACGGGCAGACGGATCACCTGATGGTAAGCAATTCCGCCGCCCATGGACAGCCGCAACACCAGTGGAGTCACAAGCGCCCTGCCAACCTTTTCCCCTTCCTCCCTATGGGCCTCCGGTAGCCTCACTCACACGGCGAAACACAGCACAGGCGCTGTTTCACGCCGGTCTTTTGTGAGGCAGTGGTATTAATCCGGTCGAGCCGGCCCATTCATGCCTAAGCGTGGCTCTCCCACATTTAAATGAGTACATCCTGTCCGGATAAAGAATGGGATCAGAAATGGCGGCGCATCTATTTACTTCTCGCTCGCACACCCACGAGTGCGAGTATAGACGCAAATAGTGTGCGAGCGAGAAGTGAATAGATGCGCCGCCATTTCTGATCCCATTATTTATCCGCACAGGTTGTATAGATGACGATTCTGTATGTGCAACCGTGATCCAGTCTAGTCCGTCTGCTTCCCTGTCTGAAGGTTGCGAAGGTCAGACGGCTTTCGTTGGATGCAACAATTCCACGGTATAGCGAGGAATTAATTTTGCGAGTGCAAACCTGACCAACAAAACTGGTTTTATTTACCATCGTTAACACTTAGGGTTCCATACCTAATAAGGAAAACCTTTATAGAAAATCATCATCGTCATCATCGTCAGCCCAATTAAGTCCCCACTGCTGGGGCACGGGCCTCCCTCAATCACATGAGGGGTAATTGCTATACTCACCACGCTTGGCAGACGGGTTGGCGAGGGTTTTTAGAAATGCAGAGTTTTCCTTCTCTGGGTGCTGATGATCATGCCAGCAGCTTTACCTTAGTCGCCTTTTACGACACCTCGGTAAGAGTGAGGGTGGCCTATTCTGCTCTGCCGGGGACCACACGGCCGATGATAGATAATATTCTTAAGTAAATAAATAATGCACTTGAAAACTTTTTGACAGTCTTCGGGTGAGACTCGAACCCACGATCTTTTGCTAACCGGGCAACTGCTTTACCGACTAAGCTATCGGAGACCTTGGTATGTCGACGAATTTTTGTAAGTGTGCTTTTTCGCCGTGAGCCGACGATAGTTTCATTCATATTTATAGGTACCTACAAATATCCAGTGGAAATATTGTTACAAATATTTTACCACCAGCTAAGATGAAACTGCTTAATTAATATGATTTTTTTGGGTAAAGCAATTTTTTGCAATTTATTCTTAAGTCATCATCATCATCATCAGCCCATTTAAGTCCCCACTGCTGGGGCACGGGCCTCACTCAATTACATGAGGGGTAATTGCCATACTCACCACGCTGGGCAGACGGGTTGGCGAGGGTTTTGATATAAATGCAGAGTTTTCCTTCTCTGGGTACTGATGATCATGCCAGCAGCTTTACCTTAGTCGCCTTTTACGACACCTCGGTAAGAGTGAGGGTGGCCTATTCTACTCTGCCGGGGACCACACGGCCAAGTTATTCTTAAGTACTGTGCTGCTTCACGCCGGTTTTCTGTGAGGCTGTGGTATATATGCCGAAACGTAGCCCTCCCACGGATCCCTTATAGTGCCTAATTCCCAGTTGCGTCCAAAGCTGTCGCTTTGGAGCCCGGGGTACGCTTAGACCATGATTCAGGATTTGGGGAGTCTGGTAATTACATTAAAGCGACCCACGTCTGACTTTCGCAACCCTTTGCCAGGGGAGTCAGACCAACTGAATCATAAATACAGTTTCAGAAACTATCTAGGACGTGCAGGATTTTCAAAAGGTGTTTTCTCTCACCGCCGAGAGGTTTGGCTCCTCGTTCCTGCCCCGAGCCATCAAGGCATGGAATGCCCTCCCAGCTCATGTGTTTCCTCCTTCATACAATCCGGGGTCCTTTAGGCGGGGCGTGAAGCGGCATCTCAGCAGGCCATCAGTGTGAGGATGGCAGACACAATTTGTACTTTGTTAGTTCTTTTGTGCCTGTCAGCCTCATATTTGGATTTCACGGCCGCTTACCATCAGGCGGAGTGAGGTCATCCTGATTGGCCTTTCTATATAAAAAAAAATATGGTAGAAATACGCACATAGATAAAATATGTTGTTTTTGGGTATAGCAATTTCTTGCAATGTATTGTTGTAGGAAAAACCTGCTTTTTGTCTAATCAGACACTGGCAATATTGTGACACTGATTTAAATTTAATGTATGTGCTTTGTTTATAACTATATATCATGTTTGACTGTCTCCATGTGACCAAGATACCGTGTATACTTAAACCTATTAAATACAACTAGGTAATTATTGGCCGTGTGGTCCCGGCAGAGTAGAATAGGCCACCCTCACTCTTACCGAGGTGTCGTAAAAGGCGACTAAGGTAAAGCTGCTGGCATGATCATCAGCACCCAGAGAAGGAAAACTCTGCATTTATATCAAAACCCTCGTCAACCCGTCTGCCAAGCGTGGTGAGTATGGCAATTGCCCCTCATGTGATTGAGGGAGGCCCGTGCCCCAGCAGTGGGGACTTAAATGGGCTGATGATGATGGGGTAATTATTTGGATACTCTAGCGGCTATTATTCCGGCTTTTTTCCACTGCGTCCTTCCTCTGCATCAGAAATTGTTAAGTAAATAATGCATTTAACTATTTTTTTTCAATAGTCGTCACTTCACTGCGCAAATAAACTCCAAATTTGTACTAAACACCTCTAGACATCTTAAAACCTTTGAATTGCATCAGCCCACGCGGCTTGTTTTAGCCCCACCCGCCGAATCCGATAAAACGTTCATCATCATCATCATCAGCCTATCGCAGTCCACTGCTGGACGTAGGCCTCTCCAATTGTTCGCCACTGTGATCTATCCATGGCTTCTCGCATCCAGCTCTTGCCAGCCATCCTGCGCAGATTGTCCCCCCACCTAGCCAGAGGGCGCCCTACATTACGTTTGCCAAGACGCAGTCTCCACTCCAGAACTCGTTTACCCCAACGGTTGTCAGTTCTGCGGCTAATATGGCCAGCCCACTGCCACTTAAGCTTGCTAATCCGGTGAGCAATGTCGATAACTTTGGTTCTCTGCCGGATCACCTCATTTCGGATTCGATTCTCGG
>CM032489.1:1048896-1069713 GCA_019059595.1 Marasmia exigua
GATGATGATGATTTATTTATTTATTTACACAGGCAGTTTCGAAGAGTCGGCCCTAAAAGGTCGTTTAGAGCCAGTGGCCACAGTCCACGGGTTCGCGGCCGAACTGGGCGCATCCGGAGCGTTCTGCCCCCCGCACCGGCGGCTGCCGGTCACCGTTTTCTTCTACGCGCCGGGGGGGACCAATGCACCTTACATGGTGAGTTGGGTAACAATCATTTGTCATAAATAACAATAAAATGCATAATCACAATATGTAAACTATATTTATTTATAAAGCGCCATCTAGCGTCGTTGCGTGGAACTGGTTAGTAGTACTGTCCATTCAGTATGTATCTGAAGGTGAATAGGACAGTTCTTATTTTGAAATTAAAAGTGAGACGCTCCTTTCAAACTTAACCGATATTTTTTAGAATGGAGAATATTTTCTTTAGAAATCTAATCGACTTTTTATTTGTTCGATTTTTAATTTGAATCAACATTTCGATCACGGTTATTTGGCACGTGGCAAATAATATAGATAGATAGATATACTTTATTGCACAAAATACACAACTTAAGTACCTACTAGGCATTACAGAAATTTTGTGTACAATTTCGACGGTCTTATCGCTGAAAGCGATTTCTACCAGACAACCTTCGGGTAAAGGACATTTGATAGTAGAGAAGGGGTAGGGGGTGCAATATTCAATAAGGAAAAAAAAAGAAACTGTAAATGTTAAAATATAACTTATAACCCTAATACATAAATAAAATACAGTATTATAAACTAATAAATAAGTTATGCTCAAATACATACACATAATATTGTGAGATTGGTATCAGAAAAAGACAAAAATAATGATAATATGATAATCAAATGGATCTAAGATGGACCATCGACTACAGGCTGCCGATAACAGGACGATTGTAAGAAAGTTAATGGGATGAGGAAGAGTGAAGAAGAGGGTGTTGAAGTTGCAAAAAGTGAGTTTTGACTCGGGCTTTAAAAATTGGCAATGATTGAGACTGTACTATGGAATATTTTCGGATAGAAAAGTCGTTTTACAACGCCCTGTCAATGTCACTGACGTGGCTTCTGATCTTGGTCGGTCTCTAGTTTAAGTTTATTTATGTTGATGGGTCTTTATTTCTTCTTTTTTTATAATTTACACATATTTTTGTATTCTTCTTCTCATGCATGCGACTGTTGCATAGATATGGAATAGATGCGCAATAATGTTATGGTAGTCGCTGAAAACCAGCGTCGGGGTTGGTCTCTTGGATCAGCGCCGACTATTGCTGAGCGGCCGTCTGTTTGGCGCATACAGGGATAATGTTGTCCTACTTTTCGTTTATGATTTATGTCTAGGTTATGTTTCTAATTAAGTTTCCTTGTTTTGTATTGTGCCAAATAATGTTTTCATTCATTCATTTCAGCTATGAATTTAAACTATCTGTATATGGAATACAATTTGTAAATGTTCTTAGTGGTACACACGCAATAAATCACATACAATTAAATAATATACATCTTATTCATCTGAAAAATCACAACACTCCCTTGACGTGTCGGAACCACCTTCGTCACCAAAAAAAATTAATAGTCTTAGTCCCTAATGCAATCTATGCGGACATATTTTGCACGAGACAATAATCGTGATTCGATGGTAAGATGGCCGCCATACCGATTACTGATTTATTGTGATTGTTTGTGTCAATCCCTATGAGCAAAAATTCCGATTAGCGCAATTCATAAGATATTTTTTACAAAATTTATTGATGATTACTTCTTTAATTTCTTTTTTATTTTAATTGAATAGAGTTTAAAAACCTTAGGTTTTACCTAACCACCAAAAAAAACACGCTCTAAAAAGTACGAAACAAGAAAATTGTCTCTGCTGGAATTATTATGCCGTATCGCCGTGGTCGTATGCCACATTAATTTTATTTTATTATTATAATGAATCTGTTTTGCTACAGTAGGAAGGCCCAACGCTTTGTTGACTACAAAATTTGTTCTCTTTTGTGTATTTATGTCCCTCGTGTTTAAATTAGTGTTCTGTGGCCAATAAAGAAATCTTTATCTAATTGTACATTATCCCTCTTTAAGGTAATTAGAACTGCATGAAAAGACATATATTCAGTTACAAAAGCATGTATTTTAAACACCTGCAGGTTGACAAAAAGTTTTTGCAGTCTGCCGATAACTTTGAATAAATATCACCCCATAAATAATCAATTAAGGTGACGGGTAGGCCACACTAGCGACGGCAATCGATTCGATCGATGTTAGGTCCATTTTTGTACGCGAAAAATTTATTACCGCCAAAAGCGGCCACTTTTGGGGTGAATCAATTTTTCGCGTACAAAAACGGACCCGACATTTGTGCACGCAAAATTTGTTCTCTTTTGTGTATTTATGTCCCTCGTGTTTAAATTTGTGTTCTGTGGCCAATAAAGAAATCTTTATTTAATTGTACATCAAAATCATAGTTTTATGTGCAATTAATAATAATAATAATTAATTGGTCTTCCCGAAAATACTTATATTACTATGCAGAAGGCGGCCATCTTAAACACATGGCGCATAGTCCGCCGATTTCTACAGGACGACTGTAATCTTAACTTAAATTCGGCGTAAAAAAAGGACTAGTCACTTGGCCTTGATGCCCGTGGCTAGTCTATGATACTAGCTACAAGCGGACAACAGAAATAAAAAGATAAGAATAATAATTCTCTCTCTCACACACACACACACACACACACACACTTTTTATTTTAAGATTTTTTTTGATTGCCGATAAATAAAATATAACATACAAAATGTAAAATCATTATTGGCTGTAGGTTAAATTTAATTAAAGTTCATATAACTTGTAAATAGCACTAAAAGCTGTGGTTTTTGTAATAAAAAAAAAACAACAATTTTCTGCTTCGCCCAACAGTTGACTGGTAGAGAATGCTGTAAGGCATTAAGTCCGCCAAGTGTACTTTTATTTTATTTCGTGTAATAAAGAATAAATAAATAACATCTCATACATTGATCTGATTCCGTACCAAGTAGCTTAAGCACTTGTGTTACAGATATCAGACAACAGAGGAACACAAATATATACTTAAATACATATATTACACCCAGACACCGAACAAACACAAGTGTTCATCGCACGAATGTTTGTCCAGTTAGTTAATTAGTTTTTTTTTTTATATGAGTGGTGGCAGACGAGCAGACGGATCACCTGATGGTAAGCAATTCCGCCGCCCATGGACACCCGCAACATCACAAATGCGCTGCCAACCTTTTCCCCTTCCCCCCATTAGGCCTCCGGTAACCTCACTCACACGGCGAAACACAGCACAGGCGCTGCTTCACGCCGGTCTTCTGTGAGGCAGTGGTATCACTCCGGCCGAGCCGGCCCATTCATGCCTAAGCGTGGCTCTCCCACATTTTTGTTGTGCAAATAGTTAATTTTTAGTGTTAGTTTTTTTTTTTTTATGATATAGGTGGCAGACGAGCAGACGGATCACCTGATGGTAAGCGATTATCGCCGCCCATGGACGCCTGCAACACCAGTGGTGTCACAAGTGCGCTGCTTACCTTTTAACCCCCCTTCCCCTGGATTGGGCCTCCGGTAACCTCACTCACACGGCGAAACACAGCGCAGACGCTGCTTCACGCCGGTCTTCTGTGAGGCAGTGGTATCACTCCGGCCGAGCCGGCCCATTCATGCCTAAGCGTGGCTCTCCCACATTTTTGCTGTGCAAATAGGTAATTTTTAGTGTTAGTTTTTTTTTTTATGATATAGGTGGCAGACGAGCAGACGGATCACCTGATGGTAAGCGATTACCGCCGCCCATGGACGCCTGCAACACCAGTGGTGTCACAAGTGCGCTGCTTACCTTTTAACACCCCTTCCCCTGGATTGGGCCTCCGGTACCCTCACTCACGCAGCGAAACATCGCATGCACTGCTTCACGCCGGTCTTCTGTGAGGCAGTGGTATCACTCCCGTCGACTCCGGTCGACATTTTTGTTGTGCAAATAGGTAATTTTTAGAGTGTTAGTTTAATATATTCCTTATTTGTTGCCTCCCAGGGCCACATCAACCTGGGCCCCAGCGGCTACCGGGTCGCCCGCTCCGGCACGGTGCAGGTGTCCCTGTTCAACCCTCACGGCACGCTGGTGAAGATGTTCGTGGTGCTGTACGACCTGACCTGCATGCCGCCCATGGCGCGCACCTTCCTGCGCCAGCGCACGCTATACATGCCCGCCGGCGCCGAGCCGCCCAGCGGCCACCTGCACAAGTGGCTTAGATACCTTATCCATTTGAGGTGAGGCTTTTGACTAACCGAATAGATAGATATAATAATGTAATACACTATCGAGCCGTCTGGTCCCCGGCAGAGTAGAATAGGCCACCCTCACTCTTACCGAGGTGTCGTAAAAGGCGACTAAGGTAAAGCTGCTGGCATGATCATCAGCACCCAGAGAAGGAAAACTCTGCATTTACATCAAATGCAGAGTATGATGGTGGATGGCGCAATTGGTAGTGACCCTGCCTCTTACGCCAAAGGTCGTGGGTTCGATCCCCACCCTGGACAAACATTCGTGCGATGAACACTTGTGTTTGTTCGGTGTCTGGGTGTAATATATGTATTTAAGTATATATTTGTGTTCCTCTGTTGTCTGATATCTGTAACACAAGTGCTTAAGCTACTTAGTACGGAATCAGGTCAACGTATGAGATGTTGTGAGAATTATTATTATTAATTATAATCAAAACCCTCGCCAACCCGTCTGCCAAGCGTGGTGAGTATGGCAATTACCCCTCATGTGATTGAGGGAGGCCCGTGCCCCAGCATTTATATCAAAACCCTCGCCAACCCGTCTGCCAAGCGTGGTGAGTATGGCAATTACCCATGTGATTGATGGAGGCCCGTGCCCCAGCAGTGGGGACTTAAATGGGATGATGATGATGATGATGATTCTATCTAGGACAAACGCTCCAACTAGGCAGAAAAAAAGCCAATAGAAGAATTTAGCTAGGCTGGGCAGTATTTGGTAAACTTCGTCAAGTCTTCTCGTCACCCATCCCTCAAAGTCTTAAGTCGAAAGTCTTCGACCAGTGCGTCCTTCCGGTCATGACTTACTGTGCCGAGACGTGGACACTCACAATAAATGAACACGGACGTTTGTTCGTCTACTTTGGCAGAGGGAAACGCGTCAACATGCCACGTCCCGTGTTAAATTGTCTAAGAGAGATCCTAATCCAATGCTAAATCTATGGTATAGCGCTGTCATTCTATAAAAAAAATAAGACGTTATACCGTAGATTTAACCACGGATAAAAATTTGTCTACTTACTTATATTTTTTTATCTTTTCACAGATTTATGACTTCAAAATCCGGTAAGCTGTACCTACACACAGACATACGGATCATTGTATCCAGAAAAGCAGACCTGGACACAGCCACCGCTCACTCCCTATTCCGACCCATAACGAAAACCGAAGAAAAGGAGGAGAGTGAAAAGAGTGTAAATCGTACGCCGAACAGAGTGTTCGGAGGATCCAGCGAGTTCGATTCTGAGAAGGGGACGAGGGAGCTAGGGTACGAGAATAGAAACGGGGTGTCGTATGAGCTGAGAAGCTTTACGTATGCTCCGGAAAACCCGAAGTATTCGCCGCGATAGTGTATCCAAGACAAATATATTTTTTGGTTTTTTATATTCGAGCGTTTTATTCACTCACTCCTGGAGACCTATTTTTGATTTACTCGAATGACTTAGCATCGTGTCGAGCGCACGATTTCTACTGATTTTCCTTCGACATACGAAATTCCGCATTTTTTAATCATTCGTCTGCAACGAGTGACCCCACCCACTCGTTGGTCGAGTGACTTAAAGTGAGCGGTAGAAGCAACGTCAAAATAGTTGCCAATAGCAACAAGCATAAACAAAATATTATAAATATTTTTTATTTTTTATTATGGCTGCTACTGTGTTTCCCACGGCGAACACTTATATAACTCTGCCAATGTCGAGCGATTAAAGAGACGTTATTTTAAGAAAATGACCGGTGTAATGATATTTTACTCATTCTGATTTTTATTTTTTAATTGAGGGTTACACCACCTAAAACAAAATAATAAAACGTATACAAACAAACAAACACATATACAGCACAACATTATGAGGGTGATTCGGTTATTATAAATATTAAAACTTTGATTTGACTGATTTTGACAGTTGACATTTAAAGTTTTTTGTGACAACAAAGCAAAGATTTTCATTTTCAGCCTATAATCTATGGTTTTTGCGTTCCGTTTGCAATGCGGAAGTTACCGGTTTTTATAAACTTCTGCATGGAAGGATTAGAATGTCAATTTACCGTATTATATTGGCAACATCGAAATCGAATGATTCAAAAATAGGGAAAATTGGCTTCATGCGACATAGAAGGCGAATGTGACTTACGTCGCATGCGAAGACGCTGTCATACGAGTGAATCAAAAATAGAGCTCTTGACCTAAGAATCTTTTGTTATAGGATGTTCAAAAAGACGAGATAAAAATATATATAGGTAACTAAAATGTCTGCCGTGTGGTCCCGGCAGAGTAGAATAGGCCACCCTCACTCTTACCGAGGTGTCGTAAAAGGCGACTAAGGTAAAGCTGCTGGCATGACCATCAGCACCCAGAGAAGGAAAACTCTGCATTTATATCAAAACCCTCGCCAACCCGTCTGCCAAGCGTGGTGAGTATGGCAATGACCCCTCATGTGATTGAGGGAGGCCCGTGCCCCAGCAGTGGGGACTTAAATGGGGCTGATGATGATGATGATGATGATGAACTAAAATGTTGCGATAGCGAATGGCACGCCCTTTTGGTCTAGTGGTTTAAGTACCGGCGTGTGATCTCAGGGTCCTGGGTTCGATTTCCAGGTCGAGAAAAAAGTATGTTTCGAAGTTCCCGAACATAGCTCGGGTTTGTGATCACCAATCCGCATTTGGCAAGCGTGGTGATTAAGCCTAATCTCATCGTATTAGCCACAACTTGATTTCTATGGTGGATGCCTTTGCCCCACAGTGGGACAGTATGTAGGCTGATGCTTTTATAGCGAATCGCAACACCGCCTATGTCATACACATAGGTAACTGGTGCCATCAGTCCAGTTGTGGGTGTCCATGCGCACGTTCCTATTTTTAGGGTTCCGTAGCCAAATGGCAAAAAATGGAACTCTTATAGATTCGTTATGAGTGTCCATCTGTCCGTCTGTCCGTATGTCACAGCCACTTTTCCCCGAAACTATAAGAACCATACTATTGAAACTTGGTAAATAGTAGATTTTGTTAGCCGCATTACGATTCATACCAAAAATCCAAAAATTGGAAAAAATAAAAAAAATGGGGGGGTCTCCATACTTGAAACTGAAACTCAATTTTTTTTTCATCATACCTATACATGTAGGGTATCTATGGATAGGTCTTTAAAAATGATGTTGAGGTTTTTAACATCATTTTTTTCTAAACACAATACACGCTTTTAACGTGTATTGTGTTATAGCTAAAACGCTACAACGAAAATTGGTTTGAACTAGATATAATAATAATAATAATTCTCACAACATCTCTTACGTTGACCTGATTCCGTACTAAGTAGCTTAAGCACTTGTGTTACAGATATCAGACAACAGAGGAACACAAATATATACTTAAATACATATATTACACCCAGACACTGAACAAACACAAGTGTTCATCGCACGAATGTTTAGATATAGTAAGTAGTTTTTTTTTAATACGTTATAAACCGTAAACCGCAATTTACCTTCCATATATCTTACTTGCTGCTACGGAACCATTCATGAAACACAGTACAGACACTGCCGGTTTTCTGTGAGGCTGTGGTATCACTCCGGTCAAGCCCTTTCATGCCGAAGCGTGGCTCTTTGATGGTAGTGGTAATTGTATTTTACCAAGGCATACATCCAAGACAAAAAGAAATAGTGTACAGTAAAACCAACGCTTGTTTATGTTTTTCGACCCGTTTGGAACAGTGGTAGTGAACGCTGCCTCTGGTGCAAGGGTTGTGGGTTCGATCCCCGCACAGTGCAAACATTTGTGTGCATGAACATATCTGTTTGGATTGGTCTAGGTGTTATCTATGTATTATAACTATGTATTTACGAAAGAAAAGTAGTATATGTATATATTTGTAATCCCACTGTTGATACTGATATCCGTAACACAGTTACTTGAGCTACCTATCTCGGAGTCAGATCAATGTATGTGATGTAGTGAAATATTTATTTATTAATGTTACACTGATTATGGCATAAGAACTATGTGTTAATTTAATATGTAACTCGTTTTAAATAAATAAAATAAAACATTTTTAATACATTTTATTCAAATAAATTAGGCATAGTTTAAATTCACAATCATACTTATCAAATAAATACACACACTATGGCCTCAACTTACACTAGTGTACAACTGTCTTAATTATTTTAAATAATATAATATTTAAATACAATTTCAGACATTTCCATTCCTGAAGATATTAAAATATTTTTTCAGGAACGAAAATATCTTTAATAATATAAAGTACCTAGTTAATTCTAAACCAGCTTTTTGTACATGAAATCAAATTTCTAAATGCAATTTGTTAATTCATTCTGATTATAAATTGATTAAAAAGAACTGGTAATGATTCATTTTTATGAAAACAGCTAGAATATGTGTCCGCCATTTTATTTTTCTTTATTTTATCGTTTATTATTTCAATATCGGCGTATCTCTTCGAGATCGAATCCGAAATGAGGTGAGCCGCAGAGAACCAAAGTCATCGACATTGCTCACCGGAATAGCAAGCTTAAGTGGCAGTGGGCTGGCCATATTAGCCGCAGAACCGACAACCGATGGGGTAAACGAGTTCTAGAGTGGAGACCGCGTCTTGGCAAACGTAATTTAGAGCGCCCTCTGGCTAAGTGGGGGACGATCTACGCAGTATGGCTCGGAAGAGCTGGATGCGAGAAGCCATGGATAGATCACAGTGGCGAACATTTGGAGAGGCCTACGTCCAGCAGTGGACTGCGATAGGCTGATGATGATGATGATTTCCATATTAAAACTTTGGTAGCTGATAATTTTGAAACGTGTCACTTTACTGGTTTTTGTAAGATTTATTTAATTTTAAACGCAATTGAAAATAAAAAACAAAATGGCGAAAGTGTTGATAAGCCAATTGAATTAATCATCTTCATCATCATTTCAGCCAATAGACGTCCACTGTTGGACATAGGCCTCCCCCAATGTTCTCCACACAGATCGGTCCTGTACCGCCACATCCAATGGATTCCCGCGATCTTCACCAGATCGTCGGTCCACCTTTTGGAGGGCCTGCCACAGCTGCGACTTCCTGAATTGAATTAATAAAATAATAATATTGACAAATGTCAGATATTATTTTTCCAGTTTATTTTACAACATCTTCCCTTTGCCCATTTATTAAATAATTAAGACTTAAAATAAATAGACTTAATTTTAGCTAATAAATTAATAAATAATTAAAACTAAGTGACTGGCTCATTCTAGCCTAAAGTTCGGAAATTGGGAAAGTCTTATAATTTTTTAACATGTTTGATGAAAAAAGTATCAGCCTATATACTGTCCCACTGCAGGGCAAAGGCCTCCATCATAGAAATCAAGTCATCGCTACTTATGATGGAGTTAGGTGTAATCACCACGCTTACCAAATGCGGATACGGCCCGGTACTTAAACCACTAAACCAACAGGGCGTCGTTTGATAATAATTCAACATTAAATATAATGGATTACCAAAGTATAAAACTTACTACTACTTGGGTGACATTTGTAGATGTGTTGGGTCTGGGTGTTTGTGGTACCTTCGTTGTTCTTTTCTTCCTTCTATTGTATCCGTATAAATATTTTTTTCAATTTTACTCTCTAACTATTACAAAAAATTGCCTTTTTAGTACTGAATTTTGAAAATATTTATTAGACTTTCCCAAGATCTGGTCTACTACCGATATACTGGTCTATTGCAGATCTACTACTATCAGATATTCCCAAGGTCTACTTCTGGTCTACTGGTCTACTCCAGGTCTTCTGGTCTACTAAAGGTCTACTCTAGTCTTTAGTGAGCAGAGGTCGGTACTGCACGTCTTGCCTCTCCTGGCCGTGGTAGGGGGACTGGGGTAGGTCTAAGTCTAGTTCTGCTGTTTCCTGCAAAAAAAGTTATTGTTAATTTATTTGGTCCTGTGACGATATTTTCTGAGTTATCAATTTGATTGACTTGAATTTTGCCTAAGTATCAACAAGGATGAAGACTTAGTCCACTTTATTGATTTTGAGTTTTTATCCATAGTGGTTACGATTTCAATCTCATAGTCACCATTCATCATCATCATCATCAGCCCATTTAAGTCCCCACAGCTGGGGCACGGGCCTCCCTCAATCACATTTGGGGTAATTGCCATACTCACCACGCTTGGCAGACGGGTTGGCGAGGGTTTTGATATAAATGCAGAGTTTTCCTTCTCTGGGTGCTGATGATCATGCCAGCAGCTTTACCTTAGTCGCCTTTTACGACACCTCGGTAAGAGTGAGGGTGGCCTATTCTACTCTGCCGGGACCACACGGCGTTCCCCATTAGCGTGTGAAAAATCTACTAGATGATCTGCCCTCCTAGCAGCGCCACTGCCGAAGGCGCTTCTTGGGTGAGGCCTACGTAGGTACAGCAGTGGAAGTCGATAGGATAGAGTATGCGTTCGTCTTACCTCAGGGTCTATGCTTCTGGACCAGGGTCCCCAGCCGTGGGAGTCTTCCTCGTGGTCGTAGTGGTGCTGATGCTGCGCGTGCTCATAGTAGATCACCTGTAACAACAGAAATAGTTCAATTAATGAATCAATAAACGGGGAGAAGTGACATTGAGATGGGACACAGACACAGACTTTGTAGGGAGTGAAGAAACGCACCGGGGAAAGAGCCCTTAGCAAGTACCTGGTGAGCGTCTCCCAAGATTCGGTCCGTATGCCGAGACGGTAGGAAGGACCATGGGCTGGTGGAGGGACTGTGTCTATAATAAACGCTCTAGATCATTTATCATCAATTGACTGACCGGATGGCGCAATTGGTAGTGACCCTGCCTCTTACGCCAAAGGTCGTGGGTTCGATCCCCACCCTGGACAAACATTCGTGCGATGAACACATGTGTTTGTTCGGTGTCTGGGTGTAATATATGTATTTAAGTATATATTTGTGTTCCTCTGTTGTGTGATATCTGTAACACAAGTGCTTAAGCTACTTAGTACGGAATCAGGTCAACGTATGAGATGTTGTGAGAATTATTATCTTTATTATTAATTATTATAATTCATCATGTAGGTAATGAGTAAATAATTAAACAAATAAAAAATAAAATAAAAACATATTACAAAAAAACGAAAAATTACAATAATTTAAACAGAGCCGAAAACGAATTACTTAAACAAAGCGCAAATCAATTAAATAAGTAAATATTTCAATTAAAAAATGCTCCAGATCATTACCATCATGTAGTAGATAATAAATAAATAACACAAGTCAACAAGAAAACACCATCTGAATAAAAATATGATAAAAATGAAGAGCTTAATATGCTGAATCTAGATCTGTTATCAGAATTTTCATATCACGTCAAGTTATTAAGTTACAGAGGGTTGAAAATCTGAAAAGTGGCACTTAGTGTTTTTTTTGGGATTTATTTAAATATGTATCAATTGGGATGTAACAAATCTCAATAGATATTTTGAAAATAAAAACCCCAAATTATGAAATGCTTTTTAATTAATAATTTTACCTGATTTCCCTGCAACGCTACAGCCAATTAAGCTAACTTATGTTTTTTCCATTACAAGAATAAAGTGATGATTTGAATGCGCTATAAGTACCCGGATGTTGATATGAATATTACTTAATATAGATTAAAGACTACAAAATAAATCTTATCGATATATCATATATCAATGAAAAAGAACCTAAAACCAAATTTTGAGATATTTGACTCTCTATAAATCAAATACTAGACGAGGTATCAAAATTTTGAAAACAGATTCATTATCAGAGAGTGCAATTTAGTAAAATTATGGACCTCTGTTATTTGTTACGAAAAAAAATAAAAAATTTGTTGACTAGTGTAATTAAATAGTCTAATAATAATATAATAAACCCTATATTACAAAAAAAAGAAATACCGCCCAAAACTAATTATTTAAAAAATTTAAGCATTAATCCAAACATGTTAATTAGGTAATTATAAATTAGATGCTCTTATAATACATATTTGTGAATGCGTGAAGCGCGATTGCCGCCGAGATAAAATTTATCAAGTATAGGTAGGTACTTAAATTTATTTATGTATAATAATAAGACTTATTAATTTTTTATGCGTAACCTTTGTTCAATTTTCTGTTTTTTTATCAATATGTCAATTTCATGTCTACAATAACCTCTCTCGACTCTCTCTCGAAGTCAACCTTTTTGGATCAGTGGTAGTGAACGCTGCCTTTGGTCCAAGGGTTGCGAGTTCGATCCCCGCACAGTACAAACATTTGTGTGCATGAACATGTCTGTTTGTATTGGTTTGGGTGCTTTCTATGTATTATAAGTATGTATTTACAATAGAAAAGTATTTAATATATATATTTGTAATTCCGCTGTTCATTCTGATATCCGTAACACAGGTGCTTGAGCTACCTATCTCGGAGTCAGATCAATGTATGTGATGAGAAATATTTATATTATCTTTTGTTTGGACGCTACAGGTATATTCGTTCGTCAGACGGTTTCGTTAGGCCCTGGCCTCTAGGAACGGGGCAGGAGAATGAAAGCGAAGAGATTTCTCCCACACGCATGACCTCATATCATCGATCGGGTTCCGAGTGAATCACCTCCAGCGCACGATCAGGTGTACCAACTTTCACCTCGTCGGGTCAGCGGTAGGGCTGCCGAGTGTACTAGGGGTCAATTAGTTATATCGTTGCTTTTACTGGAAGGGCGTTCATTGATTCACGCGCTTTCAGAACGAGCTGAATGATCTGAGTGAGCCGAATGAATGAATGAATGAATGATATCTTTTTATTTGGCACAATACAAAACAAGGAAACTTAATAAGAAACATAACCTAGACATAAATAATGACGAAAAGTAGGACAACATTATCCCTGTATGTGCCAAACAGGCGGCCGCTCAGCTATAGTCGGTGCTGATCCATGAGACCAAACTCGACGGTGGTTTTTAGCGACTACCATTACATTATTGCGCATCTGTTTCTTATCCATGCATGCATGCATGCATAATCGAGATTGAGACAGAAAAAAAAGAAACAGATAGGTAATTGAACAGATGCGCAATATGGGGCAGACAGATACAAAAACAATACAAAAAAAAAATACAATTTACAAAAATTAAAAAAATTAAAGACGCATCAATACTATACAATATTAGGTTGGTAGGGAATGATACGAATGAGTTCGATCCGAGTGAGCCCAATGAGCGGAAGAGTCGATGTTCCAAATGATGCGTTTCACTGTTCCGGACCTGATCCAAATGCAAATGTTCAAATCATTTAAAAGATTAGCTCAGGTCTAATGGATAATACGACAAAAAATATTTAACCGATTTCGAATAATGAAAGAAAAAGCAGTTTTTAATTTTCATTAAATTGTTTTTGTTGACTTAAAAAATTATTAAATGATAGATAGATAAAAATGCAGGAAGTGACGTAGTCCTGAGGCTCTACGTAGGTGATGTCTTTGATATACAAAAAAAAATTGACTCTCTCTGTCATTATTCACTACTGTCATTGTCAGCCATTTTCTTTTTTCTTAAGTCAACGTGAACAAAGGCGTCATTAATGTCATGCCGAGCTGTGACGTTACACGGGGATTTTTACATTTTATTTTATTACTCCTAATATTGGGGCATCTGGTAATTACAATGAAGCTACTCCCGTCTGACCTTCGCAACCCTTTAACAGGGGAACCAGACCAACTGAATCATGGTTGCACGATTCAGAAACTTTTTCCGAAACGTGCAGGTTTCCTCACGATGTTTTCCCTCACCGCCGAGCAGATGGTAATGGTAGAAATCATCATCAGCCCATTTAAGTCCCCACTGCTGGAGCACGGGCCTCCCTCAATCACATGAAGGGTGATTGGCATACTCACCACGCTTGGCAGACGGGTTGGCGAGGGTTTCGATATAAAAGCAGAGTTTTCCTTCTCTGGGTGCTGATGATCATGCCAGCTTTACCTTAGTCACCTTTTACGACACCTCGGTAAGAGTGAGGGTGGCCTATTCTGCTCTGCCGGGGACCACACGGCGTGATGGTAGAAATACGCACATAGGTTTGAAAAAACCATTGGTGCATGCTCGGATTTGAACCTCGACCACCTGCGTGGAAGGCGCGTTCGCATCCATTGAGCTACCATCGCTCATGATGTCATATGATAATTTATGATCATTGTTGTTAAGGTGACGGATAGGGCACACTAGCGACGCCAATTTATTTTAATTTTTAGCTACTAAACCGGATATATTTTAAACAATTTCAGGGTTACAACCTCTCGGCAAAAACTTATACTATTTATTAAATAACCATGCACAAATGCGGACCCAAAATTTGTACGCGAAAAATTTATTCAAGCTAAAAGTGACCGCTTTTGGCGGTAATCAATTTTTCGCGTACAAAAACGGACCCAAAATTTGTGCATGGTTATTTAATAAATAGTATAAGTGTTTGCCGAGAGGTTGTAATCCCGAAATTGTTTAAAATAGCTATATAATAATGTCGCTAGTTAGGGCTACCCGTCGCCTTAATTCATTTTCCTTGGTAATATTTTCTTGAGCCTTAAAGAGAGTTTGAAAACTTGTCAATATGTATTCATATACTACTGTCCTGCTTTCCTGATTGCATCGCATTAGCTGTCTCTACTGACTTTGAATAATAAACCGGCCCATGGAGTGCAGACCTAGATTTTGTCTCGCTCACTCGCATAGTAATTAACCAACTAGAAAATGTGGTTTAAATTGGCCCACTGGTAGTGACCCTAACCCAATATAGGTACAAGTATGCTCCTCATATGAGAGCGAGGTGCAAATGTATCATTCCACATGACCGATAATCGGTGACCGAATTTTTAACCAACTACTATTGTACACCTCGTCCTGCAGTTTATTAGTATTGGATTAAGTAACTACTACTCTGTGACCTATGAGAGGAACCTAAGTAGTCATGCTCACTCAAATGTCTCTGAGGTGGTGGCGCTATGTGGCGGGTCATTACATTCCCTCTAATATGGTTGAGTGAAATGATGGCTGACAGATACGTCATACTTGTGAACAGGTGCCACCTTTGGGGACTGGTCCGCTTCGGTTTACCTCATATTTAGCTTTTAATTTGCTTCATTCTATTTTGTGTCGCATTAGACTGTATGACTTGGTATGAGGATAATAAACCATTGTAAAAAAGTTGGCGATTAAAAAGAGTAACTGGCGAGTTTCTTGCCGGATCTTCTCGACCAGAAACAACTTTCCGAGCCGGTGGTAGAATCGCATTATGTTTATTTACCTTTTTTAGTATATTTTATATATCAACATATATATGTATTAACATGTAAATTATTACATAAGTACTTATAAATAGTCTTAAATCATTCAAATGTATGACGATTTGTAAGTGCTGTGTACAAGCCTATGCAAATAAAGAATTATTAATTATGATTTGATTTTGATTTTTTAGGAGCAAAATAGAACGTATCTACTTACTGATGTCAATAGCGCAACACAATATTGGAAGTCGGTTGTTCTAAGAATTTCGGGAATTAAAAGGCGTAACACTCACGTGATGTAAACGACACCAAGCGCCATCTTTTGGTCCACCCGAAAAATTGTCCCGAAAAGAAGTGAGGGCTTGTCACTCGTTCATTATTTGGGCAGCGTTTAGTCGAGGGGTCACTACACTACGTCCATATTTGAACTATTGTGTCTAACATATTTGACATCGAAAAAGATCTTCAAAATATGCAGACTCACCTTTAATAAGGTGTTTCTTGCACGCCTCCCATTGTGTGATTGAACACAAACCCATTCAGATATACCTTGAATAAACCATAAGATGGTAATGTATAGTGAAAGTGGCTGTTTGAATGTTTGAACAAGCATTCTGTGTGTCCAACTATATTATAACGTAGGCAGTCGTCGAAATTATGTTGTTTATTTTTTTATATCTCTGAATCTGATGCGATCTCTGTTTTTGATTTGTTCTGTAAATACCAGTGATCTAAATTTCTTAGCGAATACCAGCGTCAAGACACAGTCCCTCTTATTTAGACAATAGGCTATTTGACAAATTTCTGAAAACTATCTTAGGGTATTCATTTGTTTATAAGGACCCCTAAAAATACTTTTCTGTTTTTATTTTAGATATTTTAATAAAAAGACGAAAAAGAAAATGCAATATTCAAATATGCCGCAAAAACGCGTCTTTTAGCAATATGGCGGCCAGTGACGTAGACTCGTGCTCATGACATTTATTTTCATACGACATATATCACTAAAACATCGTTTTTTTGTATGGTTTTCAGGTGATATCCGCCATGTTTTCAAAATATCACAAGCCCGAGAATTGGGCTCCAGGTTTCCTCACGGTGTTTTAAAAGCTGAGCTAATGTGATAATATTAGGGTCCTACTCTCTCCAAAACGTTTTCAGTGCCCTATAGGGTCCATATTGTTTATTTAAAATACTTTAAACTAAGATATTTGCTCAACTTATTAGAAAGCAATAAAGATATTGAATTGAATTGAATGAGCAGTTTTCCAGTAGGTATTTATAAATTTCCTAGTGATTCGCTAGATGGCGCAATCAGTCCCTGTAAATGTTAGGTGTGGTATGATATTTCATGTGGACCCCAATTTATGGGAAAATTGTTTTAGGTTTTTTACATTAAATATCTTAATACTTCGCAGTTAATATGTATATTTAGTGCTATATACATTTTAAATGACAGAGAGTGATTCAAAACGAAACTTTTCATAAACAAGTAAAATAATTATTTTACTTGTTTACTTTTTATCTCTATTTTCTTATGGGTAAAATAAAGTTAAATATGGCGGGACCGTAAATGTCATGATGATGGTTGGTTTATCAAATATTTCATAACTATCATAGACAAAAAAGGAACTTTTAATTGTTAGTGAGAGTAGCGTCATCTGGTGTTGCTTTTAGGAACCACCCGAAAATACCTACTGGAAAACTGCTCATTGAATGGTAGAAACACGCACATGGATTTTAAAAATCTAGAGATGCATGCTTCGATTCGAACCACGGTCCGTAGGATAGATAGATAGATCTTTATTGCACAACATACAAAACTTAAAAGCTAGGTATACAGAGATACAATGTACAATTTAGGCGGTCTTATTGCTGGAAGCGATCTCTACCAGACAACCTTCAGGTAAAGGACATTAGATAGAAGAGGGGACCTTACGTAGGACACCTTTTTTTTTGCCAGACTGCTAACCTTTACAAGAATGGAAACTGCGTTTATATCCACTAATCCATCGTTGTTACAACGAAAGTGTGTATGATAAACCCATAGCTTAACCTTTAAACAATTTAGGGTCACAGTGCTATGCGCTTTCACCGTTGCATCCGCGAGCATCCAGTGAAAATATAGCAAATCTCGAATGCACCTGTAGCGGAGAGAAAACCGACGCCCATATTGCTTATATACCCAATTTGTAAACTGTATATCCATAATCTTCAAATTGAAATAAATTATTAATTATTATTATTTGACGACCCGATTGGAACAGTAATTAACGCTGCCTCTGATACAAGGGTTGCGGGTTCGATCCTCGCACAGTACAAACATTTGTGTGCATGAACATGTTTGTTTGTATTGGTCTGGGTGTTTGCTATGTCAAACGGACTGTTGAGTCACCGTAGGCCTCGCCTATAAATCAACAGCGAGCGTCGGAGGGTTTTTAGTGGGTAAACCTCTGGAAGTCCCACACACCCCGTTAGGTCCCCCGACCTGACGGGAAGGTGCCTAATGCATTTTCCCTTCGTTACCAAAAAAAAAAGGGTGTTTGCTATGTATTATAAGTATGTATTTATGTTTCTTTTGTAGAAAAGTATTATATGTGTATATTTGTAATCCCACTGTTGATTCTGATATTCGTAACACAGGTGCTTGAGCTACCTATCTCGGAGTCAGATCAATGTATGTGATGCTGAGAAATATATTTATGAGAAAATATTATATCCCGTTGGAGAAGGAAGATGCGACGAGTTTTTTTTTTCTTCTAGGCTTAAGGCGACGGGTAGCCCTAACTAGCGACACCAATCGCTTTATAACTATAATGTATCAATACGATATTTATTATGTGAAACAACATTGTGTACTCACATATTTGGCTCGACGTTTCGGCTACGTTACAGCCGCCGTGGTCACGAGCGGACTGACTGGTGGCCAAATATGTGAGTACACAATGTTGTTTCACATAAAAAATATCGTGTTAATCCTCGTATTGATACATTATAGTTATAATGCAACGCGAAAATCTAAAAAACTAACCAATCGCTTTAAATTGTTAGCTAATGAACCGAATCTATATTAAACAATTTCGGAGCTCCAGTATCTAAGCAAACATTTATACTATTTACTTAATAATTGTGCCCTACTTTTTGATCTGTTTTTGCTCTCGAAATTTGAATTAACGCTATAAGTGGCCGGTTTTGGCGGTAATTCAAATTTCGAGTACCTACAAAAGCAAACAAAAAAGTTAAGTACATATAAGTACAGATATTAAGGTGACGGGTAGGGCACACTAGCGACGCCAATCGATTTTAATTTTTAGTCACGGGTACGCGAATTGGGCTCCAAGTCTCACAAGCATAAATGAAAATTGAGAATGTTGCTGTTCTTTCATATTTTTCCAGATGTGTCATGTGTCATAGCTGCGACGCCTAATTTCCAGCTCGCAGACGGGTAGTCCGTGTGGTCCCCGGCAGAGTAGAATAGGCCACCCTCACTCTTACCGCGGTGTCGTAAAAGGCGACTAAGGTAAAGCTGCTGGCATGATCATCAGCACCCAGAGAAGGAAAACTCTGCATTTATATCAAACCCTCGCCAACCCGTCTGCCAAGCGTGGTGAGTATGGCAATTACCCCTCATGTGATTGAGGGAGGCCCGTGCCCCAGCAGTGGGGTTTTAAATGGGCTGATGATGATGATGATGACACAAATGTGAACCCACCATTTGTACGCGAAAAATTGATACACGCTAAAAGTGGCCGCTTTTGGCGGTAATCAAATTTTCGCTTACAAAAACGGACCCATCATTTGTGCATAGTTATTTAATAAATAGTATAAGTGTTTGCCGAGAGGTTGTAACTCCGAAATTGTTTAAAATATATCTGGTTTAGTAGCTAACAATTAAAAACGAATGGTATCGCTAGTTAGGGCTAAATACAAATAGCTCACGGTGTGGCGCTACTAACGTCGTTGCCTCACCTTAAAGTTCCTTGGCTTACAAGCCAAGGTACACGTGTAAGACGACGGGTAGGGCACACTAGCGACACCAACCGATTTTAATTTATAGCTATTTTTGGGTCCGTTTTTATACGCGAAAAATTAATTCACGCTAAAAGTGGCCGCTTTTGGGGTGAGTCAATTTTTCGCGTACGCGTTGGGCCCAACATTTCTGCATGGTTATTTAATAAATAGTATAAGTGTTTGCCGAGAGGTTGTAATCCCGAAATTGTTTAAAATAGGTTCGGTTTATTAGCTAAAAATTAAAATCGATTGGCGTCGCTAGTGTGCCCTACCAGTCACCTTAAGATAGTAGGATAGTAGTGAGTTAAGGATAGTAGGTCAAAAATAAACTTCTAAATTGGCCGCTGTTAAAATGTAAACCATTAGTAACCATCATACTTTAAGTACCGGAACATAAATAGTAGGTAAGTAAGTACCATCCATTGTTACATCTACCGGCCTAAGTGAGATAGTTATCAAAATCTTGCTGTTAAACTACCTGTGAATGTAAATGCATAGTCCATTACCATATTTCCATTACTTTCTTTCGACTGACTGGATGGCGCAATGGACAACATTTCACATTTTTAACATGTCCATATTGTTTTTTTATATGAAAATAGACATAAAATGAACAGGCCCATATTTTTTCTTTTTTCAAAATTTGTCCATTTTCATGCATAAAATATTTATTAAAATTCTTTATATTCTAAATAGACGTAAGCGCCAAATGACGTCATCGGACGGCTGAATACAGCGATATTCCTTTGCTTATCATTGTTATAATAAAAAAAGGTACTACTGTCAAAGGTAAATAATACTAGTGTCAACATTGTCAACGTCATTCATTGGCATTTCGTAAATTTAAAACTATAATGTGCTAAGCAAAGAAATATTTTACATTCTGCCGACCGATAACGTCATCTTTCGTTTTTTAGTTTTTAATTTTTTTCTCAGTAAATAAGCAATATAAAAAATGAATAAATATATATTCGAGCAGCGGAAAAGTAAATAAAGAATTGGTATTTTTTGTTTCAGAGCTTAGCAATTTTGAAATGTTGTCCATTGGTAGTGACCCTGCCTCTTTCGCCAAAGGTCGTGGACACACATTCGTGCGATGAACACTTGTGTTTGTTCAGTGTCTGGGTGTAATATATGTATTTAAGTATATATTTGTGTTCCTCTGTTGTCTGATATCTGTAACACAAGTGCTTAAGCTACTTATACGGAATCA